>JAHXMU010000434.1:223733-269326 GCA_019455685.1 Philornis downsi
GTGCAAAGCTGCGATTGTTGTCAATGCTGCCCGTTATGACAGCATTGTGACAAGTCAGACTGAATGGGGAGTCTGCATTAGTGTAGGGGGCCTATTTGGTAGGATACTTTTGGACAGCCTCTATTGTGGGTTTAGTGTAGACCTTCAGCAGTATCTTGGGTACATGGATATGGTGCTGCTACAAGCGAGTAGCATTCCGGTTATCCTTGGCTTGAACTCAAATGCATCGTCTCCGATGTAGTTCAGTAAGATGTCTTCGCAATCGCGTGGGTATCAGAATCGCTCGCGTGAGCGGGTGCTGAGTGAATAGCTCGTTTCGGCGGGCCTTCACGTTGTAAATGATCCAAACGAATTGTACACCTTTGATAACCTCAGGGGCTGCAGTAACATTGGCGTGGCGTTGGCAAATGGAGATGATTTGTGGAGAGAAACAGGGCGGAACCGTGAAAGCTTCTCTATAGGATATGCCGGAGAATGGACAAGGATAAGTGGTTATCCTCGATTAGGGTGGGTGATACCACTCTGACGTCGTGAAGTGACTGCGTGGGAGCACTGATGGATCAATTATTTCCGAGGGACGTTGTTCGCGGTCATCTTCAGGGATCCATCTATGGGCCATATGCATATATGGAACTTCATGATGAATTCATTACTGAAGCTGCTTGCAGAAGGATACAGTCTCTGCAGACAAGACTGTGGCAGTGTTGCTGAAAGCGAACCTTTATATGTTGACAGTAGCAGACGATACGTGACGGAAGTTAAATATTTAGGGGTGACTGTAAGCATCGTGCTGGCTGTGATTAACTGAACACGTGTTTTCATTGATCTTGAGTTACTTCAGGTTATCCTGAGTATAAGGCTAGAACTTGGAAAACACTGTTCTTCGTCGACTAGTTTGAGGTGTATAGGTAGGCCTCACTCCTAACCAGGAGAAAGTTCACTTCATATCAGTGATTTCAAAGGTACTTTAGCTGAGAGAGAAAGCAAGCCCTGAGGAAATTTTTAAATTGGATACGCTTCATATCTCAAAGGTGCTTCAGCTAATCCTTTCGGGATTAGTCTGAGTTCCCCAAAGGAACTTCCATGTTTACTAATTCACTAAAATCGTTTACTTTTGATGGCTCAAATAAAAATACTAAACTACGTGACGCCTTGAAACTTAAAAGATATGTTTTACAATGTTGCCTTCACAAAAATAATTTTTTTCAAACTACTGGCACCAACTCTACGTCCTGTCAGCTAAATTTGGAAGGAATAATGTAATTATTTACTTTTGCCTAAACAAATTGTTCAATTTCCTGCCTGGATGTATAAAAAGCATAAGGTTTTGTATGCTTCCTTTTGCAGAGAAATTGTTATTCATATTTGATTATCTCTTATATACTTTTCCTGGAACAGACATGAAGACGATAGAAAACGGGTCATATTGGACCATTTTTTGATGTTCTTTCATTCTATCTGGAAATCCAAGCTTGGTCTTATTGTTTGTAACATTATTCGATAACATGTTGCACGATATCACTGTCATTTTTTGAAATGTGTACTTAGACAATGTAGACCTAAATTTTCCGTACTAGATTTACAGATGAAGAGTACTGCATTGTCGGTTATATATTCCGTTGTTGTTGTGGTCTTGTAATCTGTAATCGCTAGGGTCGTCCCTTATAATTATAATAGTCGCAGGCTTCTTCTGCGGGTGCATGCACTTCTAATTTTTTTTTTTTTTTTTTGGGAATCCCAGTTCTTTAAATCCACGGCAGGGTTCAGGGACAAGCATTACAGAATTCAATTAAAATAACGTATACTTTAGATTTTCCCAATAAATATTTAGCTAATGGAAGTACTCCGCAGAAGACTTGTATACAACTAAAATTATTGGCTATGCTTTTTTGGAAATCGTTGTCATATTTTGTGAAATTGTGTATAATTTTGAAGCAGGTTTGGTTCGTTTCGGTGACATTCCTTGGTTATAATGTACGTAATAACTTATGTTCGAAATCGAAATGGTTTGCAAATACCGACATTCAGTATTTTATATTTTCGTAACAACTGCTTAAATTGACGTAAAATCGGCCGTAAATTTTATTAACTATATTCAAACTTTCGTGCGGAGACCTAGAAATTAAAAAAAAACAACTTCGTAAAAAAAATTATAAGGCTGATTTTTAGGCCGTAAAATCGATATTTTGAGCTATCATAAATGACGAAATCGGTAAAGTGCCAAAACGCTAATCGAATAAAAGAAATCGGATAATTTGATAGCCGAGATTGCAACTCTAAAATTATGCCGATTTATTCTAAATACCGCTGGAACTGATATTGCACATACCAAACTAACCGAAAACCGGTCTTTGGTTATTGCATTTTACACTTTTATACAACACTGTGGATGTTATCAGTAAAATTTTGTTGAAATTATTACAACTTAGTCAAGGTGGCAACATTTTATTTGGAACCCTGTTGCTAATACGGCAATGTTTGGGCTTTAGTAGACTACGTACAAAAATACAACGACATTTCAATAACAATTATCTGTTTTTTCTGTTTTGTAACCATTTTTATAATTTTTTTTCGCAAAAGTTCACGTTTGCCTAGAGATGGATTCTTGTTAACTATCGCTTTTAGCTGTCATTTGGAACGAAAACACCGCTGCAAAAATAGATTGATAAAATCGGACATCTATTACGTCGTCATTGCTGTGCTCACATCTCGTGTTATAAACAATGTTTGGAAACAGTGGAGACAGTCCCGAACATGAGGAGATTCTGCGGAAATTGAAAGAACTGTTCTCCCGAATTCCCAATTGGCGACTACGTCAAATATGCATATCGAACGACTGGGACTGTATGTAAAATTTGTTTGTGATAACGCAAAGTTCATTGTTTATTTGCTCATATTTCCAGTGGAGTTGTGCGTCAATCAGTTGATGGGGCCAAGACTCAGTGGGGAAGTAATGGAAAATTCTCAGCTTAATAATGTGCGAAGTTTAGTTGCGAAACCTCATGAGCCCAAACCGAAAGTAAAGGAAACTGCCCCATTGACCGATCAAGAACAAAATATTGGCCAACTTATAAAAAAGGGTTACCGAATAATGGTGTTGATGCGTGGACCTCCGGGTGTAGGTAAAACTTATTGCTCCCACACCCTTGTTAAAAACTTCGTTGACTTAAAACCGCCATATAGCAGAGTGGAGGACTTTGTGTTCAGCACGGATGATTATTTTCGCAACGCCAAAAATGTGTACAAATACAAGGTATCACAATTATCAGACGCCCATGATTTCAATCAGAGGAGAGTGCGAGAAAATGCTGACGCGGGTTTGAGCCCAATTATTGTCGATAATACGAATATGCAACTATGGGAGATGGTGCCGTACGCCCAAGCTGCCGTTAGAAATGGGTATCTGATTGAAATTGTGGAACCAAAGACGCCTTGGCACAAATGTGTCTATAAGTTGGCGCAGCGCACTTCACATGGCGTACCCGCAGATAAGATACGCCGTATGATGGATAAGTACGAAACAGGAGATGTGTCCACTTTGATAAAGGTAAATGTCGTTTATAAGAAATTTATGACAAATGACTCTTGCTATTGAATCGATCGATTGGTGGGTTAGTTTACGTGCTCGTCCAATAACCAGAGCAGCTAAAAAGCCGCCACTGGGTATGCAGACAGGGTGACTATCCTTAAATTGTCACATTGTTGCGAAATAGGAATCTATAACCCGAGTATAAGAAAAATCGACTTTTTACAGTGGAAATGTGAAATTGTCGATATTTTCATAATTGATTTGTTTTCGTACTTTTTTTTATTAAACTTCAAACAAAATGTTCTATATGTTATATATGTATACATACATAATAATAAGTATTTGAATATTAAATCTAGTCATCGACAAATACAGTGCCGCTCACTAGAATAGCCGCAAACGTTGATCCGATTTATCATGAGATGAGTGGGCGTGACTGAAACGTTTACTCATATATAATATAAAGGGTGTCCCAACAAGAACGCACGATTTAAATTTGGCGCCATTCGAAGTGTCATTGTTTGGCATTTGAACAATTGTTATTGTTTGCTAGTAGAAGGTACGAGGTTAGCAAAAATGCAGCGCTACACGAATGAACGACGCATTCTCATTGTGAAATTGTTTTATCAAAGTGGTGAAAGTTTTGGGGCTACAATTCGCAAATTGCGATCAATTTGGGATCACAATAATGCTCCAAAATGCTTCTGTAGTAGGCGAGTTCATAACATATATGGCAATTTTTTTTGCATTCGGAAATGATATTCCCCAAATTCGAAATTAACCTGTGTGCGACTACCAGCCATTTTCGTGTAAAGTGCATTTTTTACTTTACGATTAACAAATATACTTCATGTGTCCTTGGATGGATATTTCTTATTGTTAAAAAGGGAATGACAAAATTAGCATACCCCACATCACGTGGTTGACGGTATACAACATTATATACACGACGGCGTATACACGCCGTAAAAGTAAAACTTCAAAGGTGCAGGAAAAACCAAATTGCTCATCATTCACTTTTTAATATCACCACTTATTTTAATGCTTCGCTTCACGAAAATCGTAGAGAACTTTGCTTTAGAACATAATGAAAAGACAGTTAATTTTCTCAAGAACTTTATAATAAATTCACGATATGTACTTGAGATTGGTTGTAAGGAAGTTTAACAAAGCAGAGAGGGATTTTAAACTTTGAGACGAGACCTCTGACTTTTGTAGAAAGAGTGCATTGTAACTTAGAAATTTATGTAGAAGAAAAAAGGTGGGGAAAATTAGGACAACAAATAAAAGCTAAAGCAAAAGGAAGTTCTGTGGAAAAAAAATTGGAGACGAGAATTCTTAAAATCAGCTTAAATTATGGGAATCCAGTATTCATGGGCAAGGGAACAGTTCACATGATGGACGAGCAGAATTCATTAGCATGATTATTATTGTTAACAGACCATGTGTGTTATAATTAGTGACAGTGCTCTATTAAAATAATATATTATCAAATCAGTTACTTTATCTGAAGGCATTCTGTAGTGAAAACATTTTTATTTTTTTCGGAAATAAGTCAGTAGGGTGCAACTATGTAACTATGACACGGATTCCAGCTGTACATATATCTGCAGCATATAGGGCATATATTGATATCCTGGATATCAACACATTAATTGAATCTATTATTGTATCAACAGTGTCAATAGAGGTCATTTGACATAATAGTCAAAACATATTAATTAATCCATTTAATCAAAATTAGCCGAATTGTATTTTATGCAAAATGATCTCGCTAAAATATTTGAGGTACACGGTGCTATTAGCATAATGTGATGAGCTTGGCTTTATAATATGAAAAAATTGTCATCTGCCATATTTTAGTCCAGACACCACACGCATATGCGCTTACATGAGATTTTTAGATTCTATACCTGCCAAATACGTAGTTTCCCAACCACGAGCCCATTTCATAGCCTTTACAAGCATGGGAACTAATGATCCACAAGTCAACAGACTCGTGTACCACTTTTTTTAATTTATTCCTTCTCCGCCGTTTGCAATAAACCGATAGAATATATTAAATATTTCCATTTCCGAATTAAATAAAGGACTTAACAGGCAATTATAATTTTAGCAAAGCAAAACATTTATTTAATTTGTTAGGATTTAAAATAGAATATAAATTAATAAGCATTGGAAAACGTTGTGATCGCAACGCTGGTTGGGGGCGAAAGCTTCGGCCTCCTCTCAATTTATTGTTTTATTATTATTATTATTCAAAAAAAAAACTTTAAATTTTGACGGCTAATTCTAAATGAAATTCGAAAAATACGAATTGTATAGAAGTTGTTGGCGTAGTCAAAAAAGATAGGGGGAAATATCCAAAAATCAAAATAAAAAGAACGAGAGAATTAATTCTTCTTTTTAAAAATAACAAGGATTTTATCGATATATTGCCTGAACCGCAGAGTTCTGGTAAACGATTAATATCAGGGAGGTAGTAGAAAAGAAAAGGAATCTGTTTGGCCAAATTTAGTACAACATAGGAAAAGATACAAACACACCCTAATGAGGGCAAGATGCAAGAAGAGTTCGATGGAAAAAGGAATAAGCCCCCATGGGAAAACAAAACCACATTCTGGCTTAAACAGAAGTTCTCTTTTGTATTATTTTATTCCGAACTAAAATATAATTGTAATTGAAGCTACATTTTTTTTTAATAAAAATTTAAGATAGCTACAGGGTGTCCGTCGGGAAGGTATACTACTTTGTTTATAATATTTGATTAAATGAAAGAGAATGGATCTTATATTGATAAATGTTTTATTTAATGTCGGCAATTATGTATGAAATACAATATCAGATAAATGCCCGCCTCTTTTAGCCTCACAAATGCGAGTCCTTTTGAGCATATTTTTCATTACATTCTCACACATTTCACGTGGTATTTCATTCATTTCTTCACGAATATTTTGTTTGAGTTGCTCAAGCGTTTTTTGGTTGTTTGCCTAAACCTTCACCATTTCTTGAAATAGCTTGTTGTGGAAAGAAGTCTCGGAGTAATTCCATTGTAATTCTGGCTGTGTGCGATGTGGCACCGTCTTGTTGATACCACATGCTAATTAAGCCCAAAGCATGCAGTTGTGGCGTTAAAAAGTTTTCAATCATATCACGACATCGCTCCCCATTGACAGTTACCGTTACGTCGTTTTTAGTTTCAAAGAAGTAAGGTCCAATGATTCCTCCTGACCAAATTGCACATCAGGCGGTCACTTTTAATGGATGCAAAGGTGACTGATGAATAATTTGAGGGGTTTCTATTGCCCAGAACCGACTATTTTGTTTATTCACATGTCCACTCAAATGAAAATGTGCCTCGTCACTTATTATGATTATGGCCTAAGTTGTTCTTTGAAGAATTGAGGTTGATGGATTGCTTTAAACACTTTCTTGAGCAGCAGTAATGTTTTCAGCCGATCTTGCAGTACGTTGTGGGCCATGCTTGGCCCTATCAGATACAGACCCTCTTTCTTCGAAATCATTCACTAAACGATAAGTAGTGCGTCTTGTTGGCACGTTGTTTCTCCCAAAAATTTCACGTAACTCTCATCGTCACAGTAATCGATGATTGATTTTGATAAAATGTTTCAACGATTAAAACACGTTAGTTTATCGAATATTTTTCCATAATAAATTTGCCACGTCTCTACTTCACGACTGCCAAATATGAACTGTCAAGACTAATGTTTACCAAAATGGCGGCAAAACAAAGTAGTATACCTTCCTGACGGATACCCTTTGTATGAGATATCTTGATTAGGAAAGAAAAAATTAGGAAAAAATATTACATAATTTAATTTTAATTTAATTTATTTTTAATCAGGATTAAAATTTTAAGCCGTAATTCAACAACAAATAAATTATAAAACTTTACAATACTAATGTTATGAATATGTTGTGTATCTTAATAGCAGAAAAAATACGATTTACAATGACTTTCTACTTCACTTAATAGAATTTTTCATTTTGTATGTTTTTCGTTCTGATATAAGGAATTATAAATTTAATTGGAATTTACAGCTACTCCAGCTATAAAGAAAAGTTTAATAACAGATTTAATTGGGCATATTAAATAACACCAGTACTTTTTTTAAGATTTGTTCAACTAAGTAATTAAGATAATATTCAAGTAATTGCTCCTTCAGAATGGAAAAAAGACGGACAGCATACTATATGACGGTAATATCAAAGAAAAAATAGTTCATAAGTAGATAATTATCGATGAGGAATATTTCAATGATACGCAAGAAGTCTCTTTTTGTAAGTGTTCAGGGATAAAAAAAAAATTTTAATGCGTTTGAAAGTTTGCTAATCTGCCTGGCTACTCTTACTTGAAAAGATTTGCTCATACAATTTTTTGTATCCCTAATAATCAATTGATTATTGCAAATTGATCGAGTGAATTTAAATAATTCTGCAAAAAACAGCGGTGATTGATTTTTAATGAAATTAAAAAACAAAATCAACGAACGAGTAACTACAAAATTAGGAAAGGAACAACCTAGAAATCGTAGCACTAAAGGAGACGCACACAAATCGACGAAGAACAAATAACATATAGCACGGATTTCTTTTATATTGCTTTTAACTGTATCGGCATATATTTCGGCACAATAATTTATATGCGACACTATTAAACCATGTACTAATTTTCGTTTAATATGAAGTAGAATTATTAAATCGTAATCTTAAAAGTAGAATTATTATGCAAATCAAATGAGAACTTATCACCAGTTATAACGTGCAAACATTCAATACTAGGCACAAATTCAATAGCTGCCCCATTGCAAGACAAATTCAATTCACATGGATGGGAAGCAAACAATATTGCTTTTGTCTTAGAAAGATACACTTTAAGTTTAGAATACATCCTCAATTTGCATCAATAACGTCGCCATTGTGGCGATGTACATAAACAATTATCCAACCTACTAAACAGATAATTTAGATACAAAATGAAAAGCATAGGTCCAAGTACAGAACCTTGCGGGTCACAACTTCTGACTTCACTACATTCGACGTCTCACTATTAAGACACATGCAGTGCATCCTATCATTTAAGTCTGCATGCATTTCCCCCAAAGCCATACAATCTCTCTGTGAGAGATTAGTGGGTCTATTAAGGAAGGCAACCAAACTTCAGTTGCGTTATGCATATTATGTATGGCAACTGTTGGTAGTTGCCGTCGATAATAGTGTTTTGCCATTTCGGCAACTGAAAATATTGTAAACAAACAAAAAGTGCATACAATTATGTACGATGATTACCTCTGTTGAACTTTTTTTTGACCAAGAAAACGATGTTCAGGACGTGGCATCAATTAGAAGACGTTTGAGAGACCATTCGAGCAACCATTGAGCAATTAACATTTCAAATTGTTGTTTGCTTGTAATTTTAACCATCATGGAAGCCTACAATTACACAAAAACACACATTTATGTTGATATTATCACTAATTTATTTAAAAAATGTATTTACTTTTTTTATATACCAAATTTGTTCTCTACACCACACAGCAGCAACCACAACTAACTAGTTGCCGCAAAACACATGTTAAGGCAACTGAGGTTGCCATCAGTTGCCAACCGTAATGCAAATTTGGCAACTGGCAACGCAACTGAAGTTTGGTTGCCTTCCGTAATAGACCCATAGAATACTAAAATTGTGGTTCTGAACATTGGCTCTGATAGATTCCGTTAGACCCATCATCAACATGGAAGTACCTCGTCCCAGTCTAAATCCACACTACCCATCATTTAGCAATTTATTTTCCTCGATGTATTGCGAAATTTTGTGCTTCAGAATGTATTATACTACCTTTATATAAATTTAAAAAAAAAAACAACAGTTTCACCAAAGCTTCATGTTTGTTTCGCAATTTTTGTTATATCTTTATTTTTGATTTCTTTTCAAACTTGAAATAGAGTTAAAAAAAGCTAGATGTGTCCGATTGGAAATATTGTAGCTTTTATGAGTTAGCCCACGGTACATTGCGGAATTTGTAGTAGCCACAGTGCTAGAGTTATTACCCAATAGCCTTGTTACTTTAAGCGATAACTTCTTAGAATTTATCACGGTATTTAATTACGATGAAGTGTTTAAAATAAAAGTTCGTGACTAAGCAATGTTCCTGGGAGTCGTTCAAAACGCTTTAATTTTTAAGTTTTTTTTTTTTTTTTGAAATAAAGCGAATTGCGAATGAACAGTTTTAGCGTGTATCAAATCAAAAATTGTCGACGAAATTTAGTATGTGCAACATTTTTTTTAAATCGTGATTTGGAATTTAGAATGAGCAAAATTGGCATGCTTACTTTGATAATATTTATGCAAAATTACACATTTCATTAAATCACTTTTGCGCTACAAACTTCAAAATTAATCAGTGGTAATTTTTTATGCCGATTAGTACAACTTGTGGCAGAGCCAGCATACGAATTATCTTACCTTAAACTCTAAAATATTGTTTTTGTCATACCTCTTCAAATGTCCACTCAGAGTCATTAAAACTTTCCATAAATTTTTCTATACATTTTTCTATATATTTTTCCTATTAATTTTGGACAGTAACTGGACAAATCTCACGGATTTGATTTGGCCAAAGTCACTTTCTATTCTTTCACTTGAAGGTTTATATCATCTGATACGGTAAACATATAACAACCACGAGGAGACGTATGAAGTACCAAGTGTCTTTTGGCCAAATAATGTGTTTCATAAATTTTTAAGTCGATTGAGCGATGTCTGTCTATCTGGCTTGGCTGATAGTCCGCATTTTGGTCCTTTGCTTTGATTAGTAATTCTCTATAAAACTGGAGAAAAATTGACAAAGTACACACAAATTACCGATGTAACCCATATATTCTGATCTTAACGTCTTTCAAGTTTTACTGAATTCAGCCGAACTTGGCATACATCATGCGCCTAGCAAAGTAATTTCTAAGAATGAAAACGAAGGACATCGCCACACCTCTTCTGGTACGTCTGAAATAAATTGACCGATTTATCTAATTCAGTGTCCGCTTCAAATTTATAATTTGCAAAATGCAGTTGCTTATATTTTTACCAAGTTTATTGCATTGTAATGCTTAGCAACATTTGAAAATCTCCGATACAAATTACCGAATTTATCACATGTAGAAGTGTATGGATTGATATCATTAAATTTAGTATAATTTAGCAACCGTCTGCCATTTAGCAAAATATGTTATACGAATGGAAAAAACTGGATTGCCATGCCCCTTAGAGTACCACACATACAAATTAACCAATTTATCAAATATATATTAGATGTGAATATACATTTAATGTAGAAAGTAAGAATAAGCGACTTAACATGTAGGATTGCATCTCTAATAAATTTTTCTGCCCGACAAAATTTATACCGATTTACTCCGAGTAACTCTGCGGTATATGTCCGGGTATCTGTCGACATTTTCTTCCAAACACGGTACAGACCGCAATTATAAAAGATCGTCCTTATTGAAAAAGACGATGTGCATGTGTTAATATACGGTTTCTCGTCCAACGTAGCTCGAGTATTTTTTGAGCCACTTTTTAACCGCGTACGAGTTCTATTGAAAATGGGCCATGTGTTGCGTTTAAATTTGGTAAGGTTTAGTAAAAGGATTTTTTTTGGGTCAAGGTCTAGTTCTGTAGAAATTGGAATCTTCATTTTGTTGCTTCGATAAAATTCGTATTTTGTCCATATTCCTTGACTGAATTGAGCAGCAACCTTGTTGAAAATGGGTCATGTCGATTTATATTTCGTTATTATCACCCGTACAAATTCAGTCTTACTGCTTCCGCAAAATACTGTTTTTATTGGAAATTAGCCGTACTGCATATCGATTGGTTGGGGTACTATCCCCATTTAAATGGGCCGTGTCGGTGGATTGTGTTTTCATATAGATTTCATACAAGTGTTTTAATTATGTTTACAATAAACGGTTTATTCGAGTCAGTGTGAACATCATTGAATACTTCCTATGTCAGTATATCTACTGGTATAGTTTCATGACTGTGTACAATCTGATATTATATCTAACGGTTAAAATTGTTCGGCATCAAACGTTTGCAATGCGATCAAATTGTAAGATTGAATTCATTAATATAAATGCGATTTTTTTCGGACTAAACCAACAACAATACATGACCTTGAGTATATAACTTTCCGTCCTTTATTAGGAACAATAGCGTATTTCCATATAAAATCGATCGTGGATGATTATGTCGAATTTATATCCATGTATATGTATACAGTCTCATTTTGGCATTTGCCGAGGAAACATCGTTTTCGCTCTCTTTGGTTTCCATATTTGATTTGATCGATAAATTTTGATAACAAATAAACGCGTTCCTTGTGAGATTTTTCTACAAACTGTTATTCTACATATTTTATCAAAAAAAAAAAAAAAACATTTCGTGAGAAGTGAAAAAAAAACTTTGGAGAAGTGTTTGTCAAAAAATAAAGATGAATGGGGTTCACCCCCCGAACTAATAGCAAACTTAAAAAAACATCGGGAAACAAGCGCTTTCGTGATAAAGATGAATTACGACCGCTCTTGTCAAATTTACCCAATTACGATCACCTTCCCAGATATGTTTTAGCCACCGCTGTACCAACGGGCAAAGATGTTCCTAAAGCATTGGCTACGTATAACGTCTTTTAAATTGGCAAAGGGCTTAAGCATATATGTCGAGATTTCCGTGAAGTTACAGAATTACAAAATGGCGGCTTGCTTATCAAAGCAGATAACCTCAAAGCTGCGAATAAATTTTTAAAAGCTCATCTAATTGACATTGTTCCGGTCAAATTTTCCCTGCACAAATCTCTTAATTGTTCCTATGGTCGGATTTTTTGCAAAAATATCATAGATATAAAAGAAGAAGAGTTGTTGGCAGATCTAAATATTGATTATCCGGGTTACGTTGCTGATGTCAGGAAAATCACTGAAATGGAAAATGGTAAACCTGTTGCTACAGGTGCATTGGTAATCACTTTTAATGATATTCACCCGCCTCCAGTGATTGTGGTTGGTTACAAATGGTGCACAGTAGCGGAACATATCCCCAATCCACTAAGATGCAAAAATTGCCAAAAACTCGGACATACGAAAAATCACTGTAAGCGAGTTCAACTTTGTAGCGAATGTGCACTCCCGCCACCACACGATATATGTGATAAAAAATTTTGTGTTAATTGCAACATTGACACCCACTCTTCGAATGATTCCAGTTGTCCAAGCTTTAATAGACATAAATCTGTGAACAAAATAAAACTCACTTACCGATGCACGGTGCGAGACGCATGGAACATTTTCAACAGTGACCCGGCCGCCCACTTGATTGTTCAAAACGTACGAAAACCTACCTTCGCTGAAGTCCTAGCAAACAAAAGCAAAGAGTCAGTGTCTAACACCACCTCTATCGTTGTGGTCCAATCCTCTTCATCTGTCATTACTACCTTAGTCGCCCCTTCTACATCTTCCGATTTTTCTACACCAATTTCTTCTTCACCTATTATCTCTCCCGCGTTCACTTCAACTGCAAAACAAAAATTCCGTGCCAAACAAGGCACCACAAAACCATAATCATCAGCATAACCAAAAAGTTCCAAATAACAATTTGGAATCGTCACAAAGATTACAACAAAAAGAACAACAAAACGAACCTCATCAACAGTCTTATGGCAAAACTACATCATCAACTACATCTTTGACTACAAATTTATCCAGTTCTACCGACAACCATACTTCCATAGCCAACAACAGTGATTCAATCACCCCAATACATCCACACATCTTTACCAACGAAAATTTAGAACACCTTTCTTCATCAATCCCTGCTACCACCGATATGGAAATCAATAACTGTGACGAATTTCTGCTCTCACCAAATCGCAACAAGTGCAACAACGGTGATAATTTGTCACCTTGCAGTCAAGCTTTTAATAAGTTCTCTCACTTGAACGTTCTTATTACTCTTGAAACTTTTAGGAAAACCACATCTAAGACTTCCTCTGACTGTTAACATTTAAAGTTATTTTCTTTCTTTTCAACTCACATCTTATTATATTCGATCTAAATATTAATTAAAAATGCGCCGACTTTACTGAGAGAACGCCTTGTAGACTTTTTTAACAAAAGTCTATCTTCAGGCACATTTCCACACGATTGAAAAAAAAGCCATTGTAACTCCTATTCCTAAACAGGGTTCTATAATTGAGGAACTTATATAGAGAATTCTTGATTGTTCCAGTGTCAACATGTTACATAGGATTCGTTCTGCTCTTCGCATTCACAACATTCATGACGTTTAAATTAACTTTATTACACCTTATTATACATACTTTATCTACACATTTTCTTCTATATTAATAATTAACATTTTAATCTTCCAGTATTTATCACTTTACTTTTAGTTTCTTCTGTTTTTTTTTCTTTATATACGGGCGCATATATAACTCGGCGTCCTTTAACTATATTTTATAAATTTATTTTTGTAAAATATATAATGAATAAATAAATAAATAAATATCCATGTATACGGTTATCCACTTAGTGGTTTCAAAACCGCCGGTCTGGCAAGGATGTCAGCTGTGTTACCTGTCATCTGTGTTTTCACTATTTATTTAGTGAAAGGTTTGCCATTTACTAATATGAGTCGTCCAACAATCGAAGAATGTGTAAAAATAGTTAAAACTTACTGCAAAAGTAGCGATTCAAACGTGGGCTTTCTATAAAATTTTCTTCAGCGATGCAGCTCATTTCTCACTCGGTGGTTACATTAACACGCAAAATTGTCGCATATGGGACCCGGAGAACCTAGAAGTGATTGTGGAAAAGCCTTTGCATTCGGAAAAAGTGGGCCGTATTTTTTCAAAAACTTTCGAAAAAGGATCTGCAGCAGTGGAGGCGGTCATTTAAATGACATTGTATTTCGTACATAATGGTCCAGGCATTATAATCAAATAAAAGTTTCATCGAAATTATAGCTTTATGTGCGTTTTATTTAACTTTGCTTGAGAACTAAAAATGGATAACCCTATATTTGTGAATAAGATTTTAATGACTTCAGAACACATCCTGCCAAAAATTACGGAACGAGTTATAAATACCAAATATTTGACTATATTAACCGGTTCTTCGTGATTGGCAATCTAGTTTTAGAAAAAATCGTAACACCAAGTCTTTGTTAATTGTCTTAACTGACAATGTTAAGAAAATTATAAAAGAACTTGTGTCCTTTTATCGCCGGCTTTGGAAAAGGCGTTTGATAGTTCTATACATAATGTTCAAACTAGAGAACACGTGTTTGCGACGTTACTTTGGTGATTTCCTTAATATACCTAAAATGGTTAAATGAAAATTATTTTTCTCTGGTTCATGTCAACTAATTTACGTATATTTTTGTTTGTCGCAAACTTCGCTAACCAAATGTGGACATATTGTGTGGTTATTAAAGGAATAAATCAGATTACAAACATAAATAACATACATTTCAAATAACATAAATTTCTTAATGCAATCGGTTTGGTTGAACATATCTTACATCGCTATTATAGTTCGGAGTTATCCGGTCGTTATTTTGTATTTGGAACTGTATAAGAAATGTTTTACTACAAAACTTATAATTGCACTCTGTTCATGTTCTTAAAATGAAAATGATGGTTAATTTATATATATATGTTTATATTTATAATTTATTGTTATTTTTCTTTATTAATTTATATTTTTCTTTCACAACTTATTTTCAGATGTTAAAGAATACCAAATATACTGTAAGTTTACCAGTATTTCGTTCACTTCCGCCAATTGTAACCGATTTTGCAAAGCATGAAGGAGATACGGTAGAAGTTGATGTCGGCAATGTTCCACAGGAAGTACCTGTAGCAGAAGGCACAACCAGTTGGGGTACATACGAGACAAACACTCCAAAACAGCAACGACCTAAGCCCGTAGTTGATGATACCAGTAGTTGGGGTACATATGATACAAACGCACCCAAAGCTCAACGAAAAAAAGTTAAATGTAGCACTTCGCCTATGCCAGAGATCATATCTAACGACGAACAGCAGAAATCCGTTCCAACGCCAACATCCTACCAACAAGATTCGCCTATGAAGTCGGCGTCGGATCGGGACGTTTACAGTTTATTGGAGAAAAAGATTACCAATGTCTGGAAACCTTATGAAGCTGAATCGATAGATTTTTGGACTAAAGATTTGCAAAAAGAGCAACAATCGTACATAAGCGAGCCGACAGCATCGACGTCTTCTGTACAAAACAATTCGGCAAATAATTCTGTTGGTAATAAGTCGTTGTTGGATCTTCTTAGGGAAGAATCAAATGAATGTGGAAATTCTGAAGCCGAATTGACCAATAATACTGACAAAGGATCTGAAGCTCCGCCGACTAGTTTCGAACGTCACAGTGTCGATTGTCCTAATGAAAACCCCGTCTTTGCTACACTGCGACAAATATATCCAAATAAACAGATATCTGGTCTATGGGATTTATTTCAGAAGTGTAATGGTGATATTGATTGGGCAGTGGATATACTCCTGAAGGAAGATGAGCTGGCCAAGCTTCGAAATGCTGAGGACTCGTATGCGATCGATAATTATGACGATGTTTACATGTGTTCATGCAGCGGTCAACAGCGGAGTACGAACAACAGCGAAGAGGCCAGTATGTCTCTCAACAACGAGTTCAGTTCAAACAATAATGAGACAAAACTTCAGCCGCAAAAGTCACTACGTTCAAGATTTCCCAGAGCAAACCAAACATCTGACCCCGCTCTGCAGGAGGTGAAAGAGAATATAGAAAATTGTTTTGTTTTGGGAGACGACCATTACTCGAAACACTTATTAAAGATTCGAAACTTACGCAGCGGACTAATACCGGCTACTGCACTTCCATCAGCTGCGGCCCCCGTGGATAGTTGTGGTAATAAAGAAAATCGGACAGAAAATCCATATGAAGATGACGATGACGACGACGACGACGATGTTGGCAATAATGGAAACGTTGACGATGATATGTTGGAAATGTCATTAGGCGAGCATTTGGTCCACCAGCTGTTGGAGAATTTCCATAACGAATCGTCATTAGGAGGACGCATCCCACCTTCATTACCATTAAATCTAAAAGTTTTTATGCCTCGCTCATTAGCGAAGCAATTATATATGTTGTGGATGGAATCAGCCTACAACTACATGGAGGAGGAACGTCAACAAATGATGCGTGAAGATGAGGAATTTGCGCGCCTTCTTAAACATCCACAGTATTCGGAATACAAACAATCACCGAGTAATTTGCGTGAAATGTTGGACATTGAATATGCTTGGACAATATTCAGAAAAGATAAGGAGGAACTAGATAACCAGAGAAGTGAACAGGAAAAGCCAAATGACTTAGCAACTCATCTCACACAAATGAAGCTGTGCGAAACATTCCCCGACATTCCACGCGAAACACTGCTCGACATTTTGGCCACGACCGATAATAATTACAATGAAACCGTATCAATTCTGCGCAGCACGATGAAAGTGAACGAAGCAGAGACGAATGAAAGTCGGGAGGACGAAGTGGTGGGCTAATTTATATTTATCTACTTTAAATTCTTAAAGATGTCACTTTTTCTGGTTCTATTTTAGTCACATCAAGACACCCAAAGGGAGATTCTGAAACAAAGGGAGATTTCAGGTAGTGCTGTTTGGGACGACAATGAAAATAACATTGGGGATTCATCATGGTCACCGGAGGATGCGAAGCGCCAAGCTCTTCGAGAATTCGAAGAAGCTCGTAATTTATCGGCACACCATTGTCAGCTAAGAGCTGAATGTTATCAAAAGGCCAAAGAGGCTATACAAGCCGGTAATGGCGGAGCTGGGGTATACTACTCCCAAATTGCTAATTTGCATAAACAGAAAATTGACATGTACAATCACCGAGCCGCAAACTGTATTATGAACGCTCACAAATATACGCAAAACAATCCAGACCACTTAGACCTACATTACTTACATCTCCTGGAAGCATTAGGGTGCCTGGACCTTTTTTTAGATCGTCATATAACTGCTTTGCGTTTAGCGTCACGCAACTATAAATATGTATTTATAATCACGGGTCGTGGCAAGCACAGCGCAGGAGGCGTTTCTGTCATCAAAAGTAAAGTAAAATCCAGGCTAGAAGAACGATGTCTTAAGTAAGTAATTTGAACATCATTCGTTCTATTTGAAATTCTATTGAACATTTTAACAGATGGAATGAAGTCAATCCTGGTCTACTAAAAGTAAAGGTGTTTTCCAGCTCTCGCCATTCGCAGAATTTCTGATTAAGTCAGGTATATTAATTTGTGAACGATATGCTGCAAAGTAGCGACGTATACCTGCCGCAACGTATTTCTTTCTTATAATGATCGCTTTGTATTTATAAAAATCGCGCCTAAAATTGATAATGTACAAAGTTGTGTTAAGATTGCTTCAGGTAAACTTGATTTTAAGAGTTACTTATTTTTTCTTATGAGTTTAATCTCGCAGTCATGTTTTATTCGATATACGAGTAAATGTATATGTAAACAGAAATGTGAAGTAATATTTTTATACCTAAATACATTTTATTCTTGTTTCAAATATTTGTCTTGCGAATTTCCTTCCTTGAAAAGGCGGTGGTATTCGACCAAGATCGTTAGTATGATAGCTTTGTATTATCAAGGGTGTGAGCTGATTTCAATGATCAAGTCATGTGATATGGTGAATATATCGGTATGTATAATACAAAAGGGTGGTAACCATGGAAAAATAGGAACTAACTTTTTATTGTTGGTGGTAAAATGCAACCTTCTGCGACAAGCTCCTTTTCAAGTCAAAAATATGTGCAAACATGGGGTTACAGACACAATTGAGCATTTTATTTTGTGAAGTTTTTGATATTAATATTTTTCCTTGAATGCTGGAATAATTTTTTACAGCATTGGCGGCTAAGGTCATCAACTAATTCTGTAAATGTTATTGTCAATGTGTTGGTGTTGCAGTAAGTTGGTATTTGATAATTTGATCCAAATATCCCGCTGACGAAGGACCAAATGTTTGCGTAGCAATTAGAATATAGGAAATCAACAAATTAAATTAATGTATTTCCTTTCAAGTAAAGGTGTAACCTTTATTTAGAACAATGTTACCTTTTCTTTGCGCAAGGGGAGATGGCTTGATCCAACTGGGACGAAGCCCGTTTTTAAAGTGTTATTTTATATTTTCTAATAATCAAGATGGAGCGAGGTGGCTTCTGTTTTCAATACGTTACTCGTTAAAATCTATTTATATTATTTGAGTGGAAACATAATCAAATATTGAACAGATTTTAAAGTAAAAATGATGGTTGCCAACCCATTGTAAATGGATTGCCGAAAGGGGAATTTCAATGTTTAGGATTTAAACAGACAGTGTGTTGTTACAGTGTAACCTATGCGGAAATCCGAACATGTTTGGATATTAGTTTTATTTATATTTGTGGGGTATAAAGGGTTTACCAAAAGAATGCTTTATGTTGTTGTAATGATTCTGTATAAATCTTATGGGCTTTCTGCATTTCTGAGGTTATTATTTGCAATATAAATTGATTTAGATCAAAGGAGCGTAACAGCCATATTTGGAAGCATTGTCGGCGTGCACACACGTCGGTCTCGGTTTACGTGACCAAGAACCCACAGTAATTTAATTTTTCCATTTGAATCTATGAGTTTGTCTCCATCTATTTTACTTATAATACTGGAACGGTTGTAACGACACATTGGAAATTTCTTCCAGCACATATGGACTGTCAGTAAATCGTATGGGTTTTTATTTTCGATGTGTTTGCTATTGCGCAAAATGCCTGCAGCCTCTGTTGTAAATATTGTAGTAAAATATAAGAATTTTTGTTATGAGAATATTTCCGTTGGATCTGACAACTGCGATAGCTGTACTATTTGTATTTTTTAACGCACCAGTATAAAAATGTTGTCCTGTTGAAATTCTTGTGTGAACATTCGAGAATTACTGATGGTATTTTTTCTCTGGCGGATAACACTTTGCTGACATCGCCACCTAGAGTAGAAGAGTTGGGAGAAAAAGTTTCGGAGGTAGTTTTTACTTCTCCTATAAAATGTTGTTATGGGGGACATTTTTCAATTATTTGTCTCACTGAAGTTAAGATATTATGTTGATTATGAGGTTTCAATTTGTGAACAAATGAAAGAACATTCTGATTTCATATACGCAATTTCACCTACAACGATGTTTATTTTACAATAAAAAGTTGTTTATAGTCCAAGAGAAGATTTTACCATACTGTGTACATTATGGCAAAGACTTGGCCACATCGGCTATTTGTTGATATCGCTAGTGCGTCATTATTTAAAGACGGAACAATGAATTGTATTCGACGATGTTGGTGAATTTTTTCTAACACAAATCCTTTAAATTCGAAAAACAAAATAGTCCTTAATATAAGTTTAGTCGCTCACATGCAAAAAATATAAACACTGGTTGTTCCAAAGCAAGAAATGCAAAATTTTCCAAAGTATCCAAGGCGCTGAATGAAATTAGGTGAAATATATATCAATTAATAAGCTTTTTAATATTGTAAAGTGATATTTGAGGTAACGAATGAGGCAAGCTTTCATTACTAAATGGATTTCTAAATACAACTTCATTTATTAGCAATATTTTATTTGCAGATTTTTGTAAGAACGATATTTTGAGTGTCGACAGCGAAAAATTAAACACAATTCACGATTCTATTACAAATTGCACTATAACAAATGAATTAATAGTCGTAGCCATAGTTTCGATAAAACATAAATTAGACAAATCTTTGTCATCAACTTAATAATTACGTGTTCGTAACCTAGAACACGATATGAAACGGATCCGATAATTAGGTCGCCTAATTGTAATTTAATAACAAAGAGGAGTAAAACACGAAATCATAATTTTATGCTGATCCAATGATAAAACAAAAGGTACCAAATGAAAATGAGATTCCAATTATGATAGATGGGCGCAAAATAACATCATTTAAGGAAGCTCGTAAGCTGTAATAGGATATATTGTAATAAACAAGGAAAATATCGGTAAAAAAACTATAGTTCAAATAAAATGTTAGACCAAGAACCTGAAGAAATAAAAATTCATTAAGCAAATGAGGATCGAAGTCAGATAATAACCGAGAAAATAGAAATATAGTCAAAAGCAGCAAAATGCTATTTAACATAAAATTTACTGCAATATTATAGTACAATGAACCCTACGATTTAGATGAGCAATATCCTGTAACTGTTAGGAAGTTTACAGATAAAATATATATTTATTTAATAAAATAAGCTACGGTAGCAAATAACTATAAAGCAGTAAAAAGTAAATATAAAAACAAACTGAAATGTGACAAGAGTACTAAAAATCAAAATAAAGTGTGGAGTGAAATTAAAAGCAGTATTGAAGTAAAATAAAAATGTGATAATTACTGTAATATTTAATAGCCACTCAATTCAACAAATATTTTGCTAAGAGTAATACTATAGGTAGAATCAATACAAAACGTGCTGTATGCAAATGAGTACCTGTGATTTTTAATCAATTTATAATTTGCGTTAAAGCTGAAGAATACATGTGAGAGTTTAACAAATTAGCCCTATTTTAACAAATTGTCAGGAATAGTATGGGTAGCGTTATGTTAAACGTTATTAATAAATCACTTAGAAGAGGAGTTCCTCCAGCAAGCAAAATTTGGGAAAATCAAGAATTCGAATCGACTAATACGCGAAAAAAATATTAAGGAAATTTTAAAACAACTGGAACATTATGTGAACAGGAAATATCAATCTGAGTTCAGAAAAAAATTTCATGCGGAACAACCCGGTAAATCCAATAGGTCATAAATTAAAATGTTTGGGAGAGTATAAAATGATAATGGAGATATGTTTGGTCTTTAAAAAAGCCTTCGAGACTATTGATAGGGAAATACCGATTCATAAACCAAGAATAGAAAAATTAAATTGAAAATAACGATGGAGCGTCGCTGGGTTCCATTCTAGAGGCATTATTGTTCATTTTACGAGGGCATTCCCAAAACTAGCCGAAACGACGTGTATATGATGTCAGTAGTTTAAAAATAAATTATTTTGCTAAAAAATGACAACCCTATAAAATATATATTTGAAATTCCAAGGCGCCACCATGTTTAGTATTTTTCTATGAATTTGTAGACATGGAAAAAATTGCCCACCGTTATGTATGTATAGGGTGTCCGTCGGGAAGGTATACTGCTTTGTTTGTTTATAATTTTTGATTAAATGAAAGAGAATTGATCTTATATTGATAAATGTTTTATTTAATGTCGTCAATTATGGATGGAATGTTAGACTCTGTTAGTCTCACAAATGCAAGCCCTTTTGAGCACATTTTTCATTACATTCTCACTTATTTCACGCGGTATTTCATTAATTTCATCACGAATATTTTGCTTGAGTTGCTCAAGTGCTTCTGGTTTGTTTGCATAAACCTTGCTTTTCAGATATCCCCACAAAAAAAAAAAAGTCCGGAGCAGTCAAATCAGGCGACCGTGGAGGTCAATCAACATCACCATTTCTTGAAATAACTTGTTGTGGAAAGAGGTCTCGCAGTAATTCCATTGTAATCCTGACTGTATGCGATGTGGCACCGTCTTGTTGATACCACATGTTAATCAAGCTCAAAGCATGCAGTTGTGGCGTTAAAAAGTTTTCAATCATATCACGATATCGCTCCCCATTGACAGTTACCGTTACGCCGTTTTCAGTTTCAAAGAAGTAAGGTCCAATAATTCCATCTGACCAAATTGCACACCCTGTCACTTTTAATGGATGCAAAGGTGACTGATGAACCGTTGCCCAGAACCGACTATTCTGTTTATTCACATATCCACTCAAATGAAAATGTGCCTCGTCACTCATTATGATTTTTTCATGAAAATCGGGATTGTCATGGGCGAGCTATAACATCCTATTGACATATGTACACCGGCATAAATGGTCATGTGGAAGAAGCTCTTGTGTCAACTGAATCTTAAGTGGAAACAAATGCAAATCCTTGTGCAAAATTGTGGCCAAAATTGTTCTTTGGAGACCAAGCTCCTGAGCTTAGTTGAGAACCTAAATTGCAGTAAGTAACTTCTGTTGCTGAAACTCAACTCACCAGCCTAGTGGTCGTTGGCAGCCCCAACACTACGATATGATATGATAAGCCGCTCATCTTAAAGTTTAAATTATCATGAAAATATCGAATAAAATAATAAAACGTACCCCCTAAATGTTTATGACCCTCGCAAACGTTATAAGGACATGATCTAAGGATATGCACCTGGAATGTCCGCACTCTTTACAGGGAAGGTGCCTCTATCCGATTAGTGGATGTCCTGGATGAATATAAGGCTGACATTACCGCCATCCTGGAGATGCGATGGACAGGACAATGATGTACTTGGAGTAAAAGCTGTGACATCTACTATAGCTGCCACGCAGAAAGGCACGAATTCGGATGTGGATTTGTTGTGGGAAAGAGACCGAGACACGTTGTTTCGCGGTTTAATCCTATAAGTGACCATAAAGTCACTATCATGACGTTGATCTGTGTACATGCCCCGACGGAAGAGGAAAACGAGGAGGCCAAAGACACATTTTATGAGTGTATAGAAGAAGCATATGACCACTGCCCTGGTCACGACATTAAAATTGTTCTGGGAGATTTTAAAGCCAAAGTAGAAAGGAAAGATGTTCTTGGTCCAACAGTCGGAAAGTCGGTCTACATGGTAACCACTCTGAAAACGGATTCAGACTGGTTTCGTTCACTGCGGCGCGTAATATGGTAATAAGTGGAACCAGATTCCCGCATAAAGACATCCACAAGGCAACGTGGCTATCTCCTGATCATAACACGAAGAATTAGATTGATCATGTGGTAGTAGATGGAAGGCATGCTTCTAGTGTCATGGACGTGCGTGTGATTCGTGGTGCTAATATTGACTCGGATCACCACCTGGTTGCAGTTCAGGTACGCACGAGGTTATGCAGAACGAAAAATGTTTGTAACCAGGCACAAAGAAAGCTTGACGTCGCTAGATTGCATACCTCTGAGATAGCCATAGCCTACTCCATCACACTCAAACAATTGCTACAACTAAACGCTCCTGATCCTGATGTTCCTGACGCTGACCGCGCTTAGACAAATCCTGGCACGAGGAAGAATGTCGCATGCTGTCTGAGGCAAAGGATGCTACATACAGGGCAACGCTACAGCCAATTGTAACCCTTGCAATTAGGGAATGCTACAAGGAGCAGAGAAGAGAGGCACACCAGCTTTTTAGGTGGAAGAAGCGGTTGTGGAAAGAGCATGAGAGTGAGGAAATAGAAAGGTACAGGGATAGAGGTAAAGCCTGAAAATTCTACCAAAAAAGAAGAAGTACAGGTTATGGAACAGGGCTCCCCTCCTGTAAGGACAGCGAGGGAAATCTGGTCACAGATACGCAGAATGTGCTGCAACTATGGAGAGATCATTTTTATAAGTTGGCCGGAGGGCAGAACGAGTGAGGAAATCAATTATCGACGATGGCATAAATTGCGCAGCTCCGAGTCAAACAGAGATCAGAACAGCAGTATTGAGGCTTAAGAACAACAAAGCTACGGGCGCTGACGGCTTGCCAGCAGAGCTGTTTAAAACTGGTGGCGATGAGCTGATAAACAGCCTGCCCGATGATTGGAATTTGACTGTACTATGTCCTGTGTTTAAAAAAAGTGAAAAACCAAAGCCGATTCTAACTGACCTGATTGGACCTTACCAGTGTGGCTTTAGACCCGGTAAATCAACAAATGACCAGATATTCACACTACGACAAGTTCTGGAGAAGACCTAACAAAAATAGGTCGACACGTAGCATTTTTTTGTCGATTATAAAGCTGCCTTCGATAGCCCGATACGGCAAAAACTGTATGAGGCCATGTCTGAGTTTGGAATTCCTACGAAGCTTATACGTCTTTGTAGAATGACGCTGACTGAGATGAAGTCTTCAATAAAAATGGGCAAAGATCGTAGCGAGCCCTTTTACACCCAACGAGGATTTAGGCAGGGCGACAGTTTACCGTGCGACCTCTTCAACATACTGTTGGAAATGATTATGATCATATTATCTTTAATAAAAGCCATATGTTACTCGAATATGTAGATAATATAGACATTATTGACAAAAAAATTGGGAGATGTTACTGCAGCCTTCTCAAGCATGGAGAAGGAAGCAGCGAAAATGGGTCTGGTGGAAAACGAGGGCAAATCAAAGTTATTGGTTTCAGCGAAAAAGAGTCTACTCGTTTGGGACGCTGTGTGAATGTTGACAACAGTAATTTTGAAGTGGTGGAAGAATTCATCTACCTCCGCTGTAAACAAAACGAATGATGCCAGCATGGAGATAAAGAGGAGAGCATTGCTTGCTAACAGATATTACTATGGGCCAAACAAGCGATTCAATGATAAAGCTCTCTCTCGACAAACAAAAATCCGACCGTACCTGACGTTGGTTCCACCTATCTTGTTATATGAGCCAAAATCTTGGGTTGTGACACAAGCGGATGAATCAGTGCTGGCAGTTTTCGGGAGGAAAATACTCCGGAAAATGTATGGGCCCATCATCGCTAACGGAGAGTATCGAGGTCGCATGAACAATGAGCTGTATTAGCTATGTGCTGACATCGACGTGGTCAAAGGCAATAACATACAACGATTGCGTTGACTGGGTCATGTTGTGCGGATGGACCCAAATGTGACGAATTGAAGGAGAAGCGCGGAAAATCGAAGCCCTTGGAATTATTTTCAACGGGCGGTGTATAATAGATAAGGATGTCCATTCTAGCCGCCACCTAAGAAGAAGAATAACTTTTTTTTCTTTGCTGGAAAAATGTACGAGGGCCCTGGAGAGGCGTGGTAAATCGATAGGTTCTTATCAAAAAATTATATGAGAACACATGTGGGACCGTTGATTTTTGTATACTTGTATATGTGGTACCGAAAGGGGCGCCACTTTGCAGTCCATTTTCATTCAAATTAATGCCTGTTGCCTGCTGAATTATACTGCATTCAGTGTAATTAAAGCAAATGTAATTAAATAAATAATGCACAAATTTGTATTAAATCTTTCCACCGCTCACTTACGAAAAGATCATTTGTTGTTCGTGTAGCGCGATTGTTGAGTACTCCGCCTGCTGAGTTTAAACATTTATCAGTTAGTGTTGCAAGTTTTAAAGTTAATGCAATGTTATACCCCTCATGAGCACTAAGATTTGTTTTGGTTTGTTTAAGGATTTGTTTGATTCTTGTTCTTTCACTAACAATCTAGGTTCATAATATTCGGCTATGTGATTTTGTTGGTTTTTTTTTTTTTTTTGTTGGAAAGGTGTGTTACGGCTAGGGTTTTTTGTTAGAAAATAGCTTATCTATTCAAATTAATTGAAACTTGAACCAGGAAATCTGTGCGTTAAATAAAAATAAAATAAATGGGGGAAAAGGGAAATTTGATAAACCGGGCTTTTTATGGGAGGTACTAGAAGGGGCATGGCCCCTTTCCATTTCCAGAACTAATTTAATTGAATTCAGTACAAATTTGTGAATGATATAGACCTAACAATACGAGTATATTGGCCAATTACAATTACAAAGTACAGAGAAAACATTGAATTTTCGGAAATTGGCCAATTTGTGTGCAAAGTACCAGAAAGGAGGTGTCAAAGTGGCCCATTTTCATATTCGAACTCTATTTTAGCAAATACTTAATATGTACTAAATTTGGAAGAATTTTGTGATGCGAACTTCGTAAAAGATGCGTCAAAAAAATGACGGAGTAATGTCGTCCATTCTCATTTTCAGAATTAACTTTATGAAACGTATGATGTCTGCCAAATCTTGAAAGGTATGAAGCTAAGAAAATACAGGTGAAGCTAAGAAAATACAGGTTAAATGGGCTATTTGTGAGGGAGGTAACAAAAGGTGAGTGGTTGATGGCTCGACCTTTTCAAAATTCTGCTGAGCATTATGAAGAAAATGCAATTGCAATAATTCAGAATACTGGAGTCAACAAATTGGGAGTTAAAGGAAAAATTTAATTTCGGAAAATCATTTAATTTGTCCCGGTTACGTTCTGGCAAAATGTTAGTTCTGATAAGTTTCATACATTTACGGCAATTGTCGTGTCTATCAGTTAGCCAGCCAAACATTTGGTTAACAAATATTTGTTACTTTAAACGCTTCTTTCTGTGTGTTTTATTTTTTCCAGTATCAAATGATATATAACGTCATTTCTCCGGTTGACGTTATACAAGGAAAGTCGAACGTTTTACATTAACAAAGATTACAATGGCAGCAATGAATGTAACACTCACTTTTCAATAAAGGATTAGCAATTTAGAATTTTTGTGTGATGCCATTAAAACCACAAAAATGTTAGCTCTTTTAGAAAAAAGTACTGCAAATTTTATTACAAATAATTTTCATCATTCCTAAATTCAAAACTACAATAATGTGAATTGCAAAGTAATTCAAATACAATCAAAACCGATTGTAATGATCTCGAAAGAACCGGACACTTCAGTTTGTTATGAGCAGATTTACTTGCATCCGTAATGTCTCTTAATGGATCAACAAAATCTTTCTAATGCTTTTTAAAACCTTTATTCGTCGTGATT
This sequence comes from Philornis downsi, assembly GCA_019455685.1. NCBI lineage: Eukaryota > Metazoa > Arthropoda > Insecta > Diptera > Muscidae > Philornis > Philornis downsi. Next base: position 251,048 of record JAHXMU010000434.1, read on the forward strand.
AAATATTCTAAAAATGGTGTGAAAAAACAACACCCTATCTTTGCAGCGTACCTAGTGAAGTCAGGATACACTTGCCAGACAGCTTAAACTTATCTGTGCTGCAGCGGGTATATGTCGACTCATGAATATGCTATGTTGATTGGAGGGCAACAACCCTGCTTTTCAATATATCCTTTTTATAGACTCATTCTTTTCCATTAGCAAAATTATGGAAATTGATAATCTTTAAATTCTACATTGTTTGGACGAAATTAAATTGTTTTCCAGATCTTTAAATTTCCTCTCTACATGATATTTCTGTTCAGACAGTCGTCTGGTGATTTGAGTTCTTATGCAATTATTTTTTTTCTAAAATACATTATAAAAGTATAAAATTGAACTCAACTATTTTTTCATCGGGATTAAAAAGCGTTTGCTGTGAACTCGGTTAATTTTAAGTGTGTTAGACATAAAATACAGTAAAAAAAAGTAATCGACACCCTAAATATTGCATGCTGTAAGCATAGTTCGGTATGACCAAGTTCGCTATAAGCGTGCTGCACCGTACTAAATAAATTTCAAAGTAATTCGAGTCATTTTTTTTACTAACAAGTAGTTAAATTTTTTTTTATTAAACTGAGCGAAATAGCTTATGATTGTATTGAGAGTATAAATGTTATTCTTAAATATGCATGCAGATTGGGTTTGCCGTTGATTTGAGGTCGTGAATATTTTCAATTGACATGAACAAGAGATTTCCGACAACCGATGCAATGTTTTTGAACTATATCAAAATTGCGCACGCTACATATTTTATTTGAAGCAACAAACCTCTTGTTACACCATATATATTTTTTTGTATGTTTTTAAAACATTTATTACAATACGCGATTATAATTAATACATCAAATAGATTTTCTGACATAAATGAATGCCGAATTGATATAAAAAAGGCGTGTAATGAATCCATTGAATCCATATTAACATGACAGTTTTTGGAGATAAAAATCGAAATGTATCGATCCCAAAAATATTGACTTACTGTAATGGATACACCATATTATGAGTGTAAACATTACCACACCTAGGAGTATTGATTTATTGAAGAACTAAGAGAACATTTTGATTAATATTATCAACTATCATGAGCTATGTTCGGTTTGATTGAAGGCACTAAGATCCAAAGAATTACGACGTTGCACTGAGGTTTCTTCTTTACAAAGTGGTGACTTGTTCTCCTTTCCGGCATGCAGGCGGTTTAGAGCTACTTTCTCCAGAAGGGTGGTCTTGCTTCGGCTGTGACGTTGATTATGGAAGTTGACACATTGCCGCGGAGGTGTATTCAGAAACACGCCTTCAAATATTGTCTCTAGGCTGCTGGTGCGGCTCAGGTTTGCTTCGTCATCGTTGTGGTCGCCATTATCGCTGGGCGGACTTATCTGGGCATTAATATCCTGGAGGGTCACATAGTCCGGATTATTGTGACGTGGAATGGAAGCAACGTTTTCGTGTAGGGGTTGCCTTGTTGGAGTTGACATGTCTTCACTATCAATAGGCGAAGGTGTTCGTCCTAACGGTGAGATCAAACGTATTTCGAAAGCTGGCAGTTCATCCACGTGAACATTAGAATAACTCTCCATTTCTCGGTCCAGGCACAGGGATAGCGACGACAATTCACTGTCATTGGATACTGTGGAGACGTCAGTCTGCAGGCGGTACGACGTATTGACTATTTCCTCAATATTCTCCAAGGGATTAACAATTGAATTTGTACTTTTATTTCCGGCAAGTTCTTCGTCTCCACCTCCAACGTCATATGACGGTTTTAAACTCATTGTTTACTTCTTTCATAAATACTTAAATAAAATTAGATCTTTGCACTTGCGATGGCGGCTATTTGCGATATGAAAACAAAATAAATTCAAAACAATGAATTTGACATTTAGACCGATTTCTGCACAGCCAAATACGTTCCACTCAATGCCATATCAAGGAAATGCCATATCGTTCGCAGTAAAAACGGCATACGAAATTAAATCCCTCAAATACTTTGTACTCGTAGGAATGTGTAATATAACCATCCTCCTCCAACTGTAAACAAACTCAGGTGTAAAATTTTATTCAGGACAAATGAATGTTTACTGCAGCTAGCTAACTTCTCACATATTGTAGATTGACTCAACGGGAATAAATTTTAGTAGATAAAGCATAAATGCCTGCTGGTAGTTAGACGTAAATTTACCTGAGCTGAAGACCAATCCCTAAGTGTGTACGGTCGTTAGCAGATAAATTTGACTGTCTAACAATTTAATAATCAACTTAAACTACATTTGCGTGCATTATCAGATGTTTTTACACTTTTTGATGAAAATTTACAAATATTTAACGTATCTGGATTTATCTGATGACGTGATTTTCGCTTCGAGCGCAAGCCGACCAGTGGAAAATTCCCCCCATGATCCCAAGTTTGGTGTATAAATAATTTAATATAGAGCAATTTCTAGTAATTCAAATAAATTGTCATTCATTGTTTTAGCCCATTCTTCGAAAACTATAAAAATTTCAAATGTTCTAAATGCTCAAGAGTTTGTTAGAAAGGAAGTTGTGTTCAATTTGTAATGGAAAATCTCCTTTCAAACGCCGGCTAATCAAACGCCAATCCTATGGTTGGTGCACAGAGTTGCACTGGAACAACAATTGGGGATAATTTGTGTTTCCAACATCCTTGTCAGCATTGTTTACAAAAACACTTGTTGACACCTAATCGAAAAATAGTTTTATTACTAATTCCATAAATGCAACTTATACCTGCAACTTAATGCAATAGTAGAGATACCATATTTCGGATCTACGGTTTTGGTCATTGTAGGAAAAGTAAGTGGTCCCAATGGCCAACTGATGTCTGTGCTTGCTGATAAGTACAGGTAATGTAATACAGCAGGAGGAAAAGATCGGACAAGTTTATATAATTTGTTACATCCTTTGGGTAACACTGAGGTGATTTTTGACTGGCTAACTCTGTCGGCTCACTCTCTTTTGGGGCAAATTTCAGCCCTTATGTCAGCCATATGAACATAAACAATATTTACAATCTAACACAATTACTCATCATTTGCATAGTTTATAAATAAGGACATAATTATTTTAATTAACGTATTATTTTACAAAAGGTAATGAAATGTAATTTTATATATATTTTGTCTGTGGATATCAAATTTTATGCTGTCTTATACAGAGTGTTTTTTTAAGATTTAAGTTTTTTAGGTTGGCAGCACTGGTTGGTAATGGCGTCCAAACGTCATCTGTGAAAGTGAAAAGTGTACAGTATACTCTGCCATTTTATCATGTAAAGATTAAAAAACGAGCAACGATTGCAAATCGTTGAAATTTATTATCAAAATTCGTGCTCTGTGACAAATGTGCATCGTTTGATACGACCATTTTATGGTCGTCATTATCGACCTGCTGGATCAACAATTCGTGCTATTATCTCCAAATTTCGCACCGAATTTACTTTGCTGGACATAAAACATCGACTCGCATGCGTAGAGTGCGTACCGAAGAAAATCGTGAAATGTCAATTCGTCGCCGTTCTCAGCAATTGGGCATGTGTTACTCAACCACAAGGAATTTTTTTTTTGCCCCAATTGGCTGAGTTGAACCTGGTTGACTTGCGGTTTCATCAGGACGATTCAACATGCCACAATGCTCGTGAAACAGTGGATGAATGGATTGAGGATGAATTTGGAGAGCAGCTTATCTCTCGATTTGGCCCTGTGAGGTGGCTCCCAAGATCTTGCGATTTAACGCCTCTTGATTATTTCTTGTTGGGTTATGTCAAGTCTTTAGTCTATGTGGACAAGCCAAACACTATTGAAGCCTTATAGGATAACAGAACACGCGTTATTCGTGGAATACAGGCCGAAATGCTCGAAAAAGTGACGAAAAATCGGACGTTCCGAATGGACATTTTGAGACGGAGCCGCGGACAACATTTACATGAAATTATTTTGAAAAATTAAATGGTAAAGACCAATTTATCGATTCCAACAAACAAATTTTAACAAATTTTAATGTATGATGTAAATTTGAGCGTTTTATTCGATTTAAAACAAAAACGATTAAAAAATCACCCTTTACTATTAATGATAAACACGTAGTTTTATGTTATTGACCTGTACATATAGGATACAAAACTGATTATTTAACATGAAAATATACAATTAACAAAATTCAAATAACAAAAAACTCTACTATGTTCTTCAAAATCGTTTGTTTTTTGTCTCTTTTTGAACCCGCCAAACCAAACTGTCCTAACGGCAATTCCTAAAGGAGATTTCTTAGTATTATCCAACAGACCTTGGTGAATTCACACATACATACATTTACTTTGTTTTCGCTAATGAGTCGAAATCCTATCACAAAAATTAGGATTTAAATATAAAATATTGAATTAAATATACAATACACAGAAATCTACTTAAGTCTAAAATTTCTGAACGATTTCTTTTGTCTTTTTTTCTTAAAAATTTGCTCCTACCTTGTTTCGTGGACATTTTTAGTATGTGGCTTATATTTTTGTTGTTCACTTTCGTCAATAAGTATATATTAATTATTCAATTTTTGGCCAGAAAGGTTTACCGCAAATGATTTGTATAAAAATATTCAGCACTATCAGTCAAATAGGCGAATTTCTTGATCTAATATAAATTTGACAGATCGTGTATTTTTATACTACAAAAACTTACTTTGTTTTACCCCTGATGTTGGAACCTGTAATCCAATTTTAAAGAGCTTCCACAATGCATACAAATTTTACACCTCGAAACAGCCACTATATTACACTCAAGTTAATTTTAATTTTTAACTTTAATAATTATTGTGTTTCGTCTCACTTCTTCGCCAATTTCTAATCATTAACATTAATATGTCGACCATTTCAATTTTTTAAACCCATATTTCCCACTAAATCTTGGTTGGTTTGATATCTTTTCCTATTTTTACACTTTTATACTTTCAAATATACTTTATAAAACTTTCCAATTTTTAATTCTCGTATTATCTGTCGCCTTTTGAATTTGTGAATGAATTAAAATAGCGACACCTACCGATGGATAGTAGAAATACTTCTAATTAAAGCAAATAAGATTATTGTACCGTACCGTTGGCAACGCTTTTACAAATACCGCTTTACCCATTTTTCGGCTTCAACAGTAAAGTTAAATAAAACACATAAATCATGGTTTTAAGTTCGATACATCTTTTATTACATCATAGTGCTTATAATGAATCGACAAGCTAATAAAATGGACATTTAGAACGATAGTTCTGACCATGCCCGACAATAGTTTGTTCCTTGATATCCAGCACAACACCGATGCATATCCATTTAAAATATGTCATGAGCTAAAAAAAGTGAATAATTAGAATATAAATAATAAATTATCAAAATGGTTGGATGTGTGATAAAAAATGAATGAATGCCAAATGCTTTAATTGTAGTATGTTTGGGCAGAGTTGTCCATTTAGTGGTTTCAAAACCCCCGGTCTGCCAAGGCTGGCAGTTGTTAAAAACAGGTCATCTGAAGTGTTGTTTATTTAGTGAAAGTTTTCTGATCCAAACGAAAGCACTTTTGGTGCATTACGGGGTGATTATTTACTATGCAAGGAATTTGCAAGTTTATAATAAAATTTAAAGAGGCTGGGAGCGTTACAGATGTGGTCAGGCCTGTGCATTATCGCAATGTACGCACTGCCGAAAATGTTGCTTATTGGAAGTATGGAGGATAATCGGAATAATCCGAATCAGAGCGCTATGGCCGTATGGCGTTTTTTTTTTTTTGACTGCAACTGAAGATTATGAACTGGCCATATGTGGTTTCAACAACACGGTGCCACAAACACGACCAACCTTGGCTTTATTGCATGAGAAGTTTCCAGAAACCGTAATTTCACGTTTTGGCGACGCCAATCATCATGCGATTTGACGCCGTTAGACTTTTTTTGTGGAGCTATGGGGATAATCCCCAAACGATAGAGCATTTGAAAACCAACATTTGCGAAAATGTGGGCGAAAAAAGAATCCACTGCTGTAACCGATTCAGAGGCAGCATTTAAAAGGCATTGTATTTCATACATAATGGCAATGTTTATACCTTTATGTGTGTTTTATTTAACTTTATTTTTGAAACCGAAAAATGGATAACCCGAAAATGGAAAAAAAGGCCGAAAAACAAATTCTTTCATCAAAACAAAATTTGGAGAAAAAGATTAACAGATAAAACACTTAATTGGAAATAAAGTTTCGCTTTCATTTTCAAACTTAGGATTTGATAGATCATCTTCACCAGTTCTAATTTGTTGTGGCAAACAATGAACAATAGTTGTGGTTTCAATAAAAGCTGTTTTCTTTTATTTTTAATATTAGGAGCATGAAATAAAGGTTAAGATAATTCGTTATGGAAATTCAATTTAATATCTTTTCTTTCTGTAAAGGATTTCCGTTATTGTTCTATCTTGTGGAAGCGGTCCATTTTTAATTGATTCATTGCAGATTCTATTTTTGATTAATGGTTATCCATTTATTTTGGTTTAATTATACCTTCGTCCGAAGGTATGAAGGTATATATCATTTAATACCCAGTAGGAAGCATATAAGGTACGATTAAGCGATGTCCGTCTGTCTGGCTGGCTGGTGGACATAATAGCATGGATGTTTGTCAAAGCAAAGCCTCATAGTGAAAGTGGATAGCATCGCCATACCCCTTTTGATATCCCCCATACAATTTGTACGATTTCAATTCTTTCTTCTGTAATTTCTGTAATCTATAGACTGCAGTAGTCTAGGCCTCTGTAATCTATGCCAAAATTTTACCAATCAACCGCACCCCTTCTGATTGTTGTTGTTGTTCTGAACTCAGTCATATACGTCACACATTATGTGTTTGATATAAGTAAGTTCTGGGAATGGAAACGAATGCCATTGCCACACCCTTTCTAGTACCTCTCATAGAAATTGGGTGATTCATATACTGGAGTTACTTACATTTTTAGCAATTATATTTTATTATAAAGCTTCGTAAAATTTTGGAAAATCAACCGAATAAACATACTCCTTCTAATAACACACTCCCTCTGATGCATAATTTTTCTTGCATATTCCTAGATCCATTTTTTCACTCAATTGAGCTAAAGTCAATATAATTTAGAACGCAGCAGGCATTTAGCAAAAATAATTCTCCGATTGAAAATGCCCGAGTATTATTTAAAGAATCTTGTAACTCGCCACGTCCACTCTGGCACCTCTCACATAAGTTATTTGACTGATTTGAAGATTTAGATTTTTGTGCTATGGTTTACCAGTTACCATTTGAGATTCCAGTAATGTATTTAGTAATGCTGCAGCTCACATTTTTCTTCAAAGAACCAAACAGGATAGGTAAAATGACGTATAAAGCTGCTTTCGCAGCAACCAACAACACTACCAAGAATTATATCCATAAGAAAATACGTAAGAAATTTTTGCCACAACATTCTCGTGCTGGTAAAAAATACCAACAAATTCTTACAAAACTGCCAAGCAAATTGCCGATCGTTATCCTAGAATTTTCATCACCAAATACGCTTTAAAATCTCTATTACAAATCGCCAGATCTGACAACATTGCTGATGGGCTGAACTATTAATTTTTTGTGAGGTACCAGAACGTTTGGTCGTTTTTTTTAATTTTGGCAAGCATTATAAAGCAATATATAAGACAAAAATTTTGTTGGCTACACTAATCTATTAGATATGTAAAAAGGGCAGGGTCGGCGTTGCCCATCTACAATATCCGGTTATGACTTTCAAAAATATTAGGCTGTGCCAATTTTTAACAAGTTTCATAAACAGCTTTCGCACTTACTAGCCAACTGTCAAATAACGGTCATCGCTCAATCGGCTTAAAAAATTATGAAAGACATTAGGTACAAAAATTATTTGTCACTTTATACAGGGTGTCCGTCGGGAAGGTATACTACTTTGTTTTGCCGCCATTTTGGTTAACATTAGTCTTAACAGTTCATATTTGGCAGTTGTGAAGTAGAGACATGGAAAAATGTTCCATAAACTAATGTGATTTAACCGTTAAAACATTTTATCAAAATCAATCATCGATTACTGTGACGATGAGAAAGTTACGCGAAATTTTTGGGAGGAACAACGTGCCAACAAAACGCACTATTTATCGTGTAGTGAATGATTTCGAAGAAAGATGTTCTATAGCTGATAGAGCTAAGCATGGACCACAACGTACAGCAAGATCGGCTGAAACCATTACTCCTGCTCAAAAAAGTGTTCAAAACAATCCATCGACCTCAATTCGACTTTTTCCATTTGTTTCCATTTAACTGTGTCAACTGAATGACACAAGAGCTTCTTCCACAAAACCATTTACGCCGCTGTACATATGCCAATAGGTTGTCATAGCTCGCCCATGACAACCCCGATTTTCATGAAAAAATCATAAAGAGTGACGAAGTACATTTTCATTTGAATATATCTGTGGTCACAACCCGTAACAGCCTAACTCGAGTTAGGACATAATTGAGTTATTAGCACCATCGTATTCAGCGTATCTAAATTTATTTGCTCTAAATTTTTCATGTTTGTATCTCTTCTAGGAAGGCAATTAATCCTAAAAAACCTAATAGCTTAAGTTATTTTTCTAAATGACTGTTTTGGCATAACTGCCTAAGTCAATTTAGGATTACAACAAATATAAACATTATTTTTTCATCATTGCCTAAATCAACTTAAGTCGTTAATCCAAAAAAATAAGGAAACAATTTTATTTTCCTAACTTGAGTTAAGCTCTTATTCCGAATTACAATTTCGTTTTTTGATAAACATAAATTGAGTTACGGTTTTTCTCCAAACTTAAAGTTTTTTATTTAATCTGGAATAATAGCCTAACTCAACTTGAACTTTTTGACTTTCTTTCGTTCAACAATTCATAAGAGCCTAAGTGTCTTTTTCGATAATATCTTTTGACTGCGAGAATAAACAACTATTTTTTGTTAACAACTAAGTAAAGAAATTCGTTTCCTTGGAATCTGTAGCAAAGTTTTCCAAAAAACACCTTCTCCTGATTTTCAGTGAAGATTCAAAACTTTAAACTCCTGTACTGAAAATATTGAAAAACAGACTTAGGCTGTTATGGGTTGTGACCACAGATATATGTGAATAAACAGAATAGTCGATTCTGAGTAATTGAAATCCCTCAAATATGAGCTGGATGTGGCATCTCCTTCCGTCGAAGTTTTAAATATGCATGAGGATTGTTCTTGTGGTGATGGGAAGTCACGTCGCCACCTTTAACCACGTGCTTCCGTGGCTGTTTTGCGTTTTCTGAAATAAAAGAACAAAATATGGCGAAAATGCTGCTTTTGTGTCTCCATATTCACAACAACATTTGGAAGTAAACTGACTACTGAAAATGTTGTGACATATCACTTACGTATCAAATCTCGAAATGTCAGCGGCGTAACGGTATACGACACCACTTAATCAGCTGAACTAAACCTATAAATAAAAATTTCAAAAATAACAAAAGTTACATCTGTGAGAAAAATCAGTTGTCCGCCACTTTGTACAGATACTTTTAACTTACTGTATGTTAAAAAAAAAACAGGATTGTGGAGAATCAAATCCTCATTTGTGAAATCAGGTGGAGTTTAGATAGAAATTATTTGTGTGGCATTAATATAAAATAAGAATTTCGCTGGATGTTATTCGAAAATTCATTAATTTTTTGATTTTATTAACGATCGTATGTTCTCATTTCTTTGCATCGTATTGATGTCGTCCATTTTTAAGGCGCAGGTCGATCTTAGAGCTGCCAGCACTAGCTTTGCGAAAAATATTTGCATTCACCTTGCAATGGCAATGATATCGCCAATGTGGGCAGAGTATTGTTGGTAACTTATAACCGCTTCGCCATACAGACGTAAAGGGCATCAATTTTCGACCTTAAGCTGGGGATAAGTAGTAAAAAAGGTAGTAGAAAAATAACGATGTGACCAAATTACATTATATTTTACTGATAATATTTTTACTGCTAAATTTCAAACAGAATTTACTGAAATATGTGCAGTAAGTGAAATTTCAATTTCTTGGTAGTCCTATATAGGATACCAACAAAACGCAACTGCGCGGTTCGACAATACCAAACCATGCTTTTAAAAAAATCAACTTGGCTCACTCAACATAAAATTGATCCCCTCTTCCGTTTAATGCAAAAGGAAGACATGCAAACGCCGAACATTTGAACACAACTTGTACACTAAATATCCCCAGAAAATACTTCATCTGTTTCTTAAAAGTGTAGCATCAGAAAAGCCAAGGCAAGAAAAGTCTCTGGGGACTGTAGATGTGTACCATTCAAGAGCATTTTAAATTGACTAAAGCACTGTAGAAATGATGTTAGATGAGCTGACTTACATATACCTTCACCCAACGTTCTTTTGTCTTGGGGAAAATTGTAAAGGGTGCCAGAAGTGCCAGAAATGGTGTGGTATATTGCAAGGCCTTTACAAAAAAATTCTCGGAATTAGAACTCAATAAAAGGCAAAAAATAATCTGCTGAAGTCCTTCAGAACCGTGTTCATTAAATTTCTGAAGGGCATCACATTACAATGAATTTAGCGTTAAATACTCGTATATGGGTTAAATTAGGTAATTTGTATGTGAGTTACTAGAGAGCGCGTGGTTATCCGGATTGCCGTGCTTAAATTAAAGTTAAACAATTCGGTCAATTTGTGTGGGTGGTATTAGAAGAGGTGTAACGATGCCCTCCATTTTCATTCTGGGAATTTACATCATAAAATGCGTGATATGTGCTAAATTTGACAAAATTCAGTGCAGCTATTTTAATGTGAAGCTGATAATGTATGGATTAAACATTATAATTATAAATCAGAGTAATGAACAAAAATTAGAAATTACAGAGAAAAGATTGAAAATTTGAAAACCGAACAACCTATATTTGGAGGTTCTACAAGGAGTGTGGGTAAGCAGCCCATTCTCATTCTCAGACTTTACTTGAGGAAACGCTTAATATGTGCCAAGTCTGATTGAATTTATTGGAATCGAACAAAAAATATGAAGCTGTAAATATATAGGTCAAATAGGTCCTTTGTGTTGGAGGTATCAGAACGGGTGTGGTTAGTTGACTATTTTTCTTTTAATTTTTCAAGAAGTATAAATAAACACAATGGAGTTACAGAGAAAAAAACGAAATTCGGAAATTTCGTTACATACCAGAAGGGATGGACCGATACACCCATTTACAATCTCCGGCTATAATCTAACAAAATAACCTAATACTTTCCCAGATTGTAGCCGGTAGATTGGGTTTTACCGCGCTACTCCCTCCGGTATCTCCCTTACAAATTGACAGAATTTTCCAAATTTAGTTTTTTCTCTGTAACTGTAACATAAGTTTCTGTTCATTGCATTTGTTTATAATGTCAGACATAATTTGAAAAAATCCAGCGACAAACCACGCCCTTTATGGTACCTTCCATTCTAATTGAATAATTTTCCGAAATTCAATCGTTTCTTTCTAATTTCTGAGCGGTAACCTTAAGTAGCCAAGGTTGTTGTTCGATATATTGATTTACAATTCTCTGTATGCCCTGAGAAAAATTGGTCACATAACCATGCACTTTTTGATACTTTCAATCAAATCATCAGTTTATATATTCTTAGCTTCATATCTTTTTAATAGTTGTACTGAATGCCGTCAAGTTTGGCAGACGTTTTCGGTTTGATATAATAAAATCGGGAATGAAAATGGTGGTCATACATACGAGTATTCCTAGTTTTAAATCTTTAATTCAATTGCACTAAATTCAGTATAATTTAGCACGTATCGGGCATTTATCAATCTTAGTTCTGTGAATGAAAATGGCAGAGTATTTTTAAAGGATCTATCGATTCCCCACGTCCATTCTGGCAGCCCCCAAACTTTTGCACCAACCCAAAACAATGTTGAGTGAAGGTATATTTAAGCCGGCTCACCTGTTATCACTAATCACTATTATCTTTCGGCGAATTGATTTCGACTCTGCATTTTCCCCATTAAAGAGCGTATTGCAAATTCGAAAACGGTCCTTAATTTAACCAATTTCCTAGGAAGCTTTTCTAATTGCAGGCATTTATATGAAGGCAACATAATAGTATAAAACAAGGAATTTTCTCTCCAACGAATTGAATTGTCCAAACTTGGGCTATTTGTTTTTTTATGGAACATATACGAGTATACGATATGTCGATTGTCTCCCCCGTTATGGCAACGAATAGGTATATTTTAGGGAAAGTGGGTTAAATGTTGTTTGTGAAACATTCTAGTCTAAATGCCAAATATCTACATCAACTACTGCACAGCTGATGTCAACTCAATTGCGTAAGCAAAGTTGACAGTTGCAAGGAAACAAACCAGTACAATTTGCTAAGAGAGAGAGAGAGAGAGAGAGAGAGAGAGGTCAAGCAGTGTGCGTTAAAGGATGATGGAGACCCGAGAACCGATAACAATATAAGTGATAGTTAATGCACATAGCGCAACTGTGGAAATTAACATAAAATCTCGCTTCCTTCATCATCATCTCCTTGTTACCACTATAGTGCAGCTCAATGCCTTTTCAACGTAAGTTATTCTTAACAGAATAATACAATACCGTAATCGTGCCGCTCACAATCATCTCAGCATGAGTACATACATAGATCGCAACAATAAAATGTTCCGACCACAGTGCAGCTCACATCCAATGGATACTACACCATCATTCTCACGACAATCTCAGTACAGACTGTCAAAAGCAGAAAGGCAAAGCAGCCATCACTTTCATCAGATGAAGTAATCGTTATTATGACCCATTGAGTGCGGTCCCAAAACTAGCCGACCTGACGTATAGATAGATGGTGACAGTAGTAAAAAAAAATATTTTTGGTAAAAAGTGGCTATTTTATGAAACATATGTTTTAAGTTTGGTATTTTTATTTGAGCCATCAAAAGTAAACTATCTCAGTGAATTTGTAAACATGGAAAAAATTGTTCGACCTTATGTAATTCAATTTTTCTATTTGAAAGGTTTCTGTCCAACCACTATTAAAGCTAAGCTAGATTCTACTCTGGGAGAATCTGCTCCTTTGTTTACGACTGTAAAACATTGGGTAGCAGAGTTTAAACGAGGCCATACGATCTGCCAAGGCGAACACCGTGGTGGTGGACCAATTGAGGTATCCACGCCAGACACGGTTAAGAAAATCTACAAAATGACATTGGATGATCGTCGGCGGAAAAAAAACTGTGCGCAAGATGGTCCCGCGCTCGCTTTCAATAGAGCAAAAACAGCGTCATGAAAATGTTTCGGTAGAGTGGTTGTCGATGTTTCACCGCAATAAAGCCGAATTTTTGAGTCGATTTATAACCATGGATGAGACATGGATCCACCACTTCACACCTGAGACAAAGGGACAGTCAAAGCAGTGGACTGGAATGGAAGAATCGTTGCCAAAAAAGTCGAAGTCTGATCATCTTCAGAAAGGAAAAATCGTCTACGACGAATATTATGCGAATTTATGGCAGCGTTTAGGGGATGAAATCATGAAAAAATGCCGGATTTGGCGAAAAAGAAAGTGTTGTTTCATCAAGACAATGTGTGTGTGAACTGGAGCACACGTCCAGTTGCGATGGCCAAAATTAATAAATTAAAGTTCGAATTCCTATACCATGCGCTTTATTTGCCAAATTTAGCACCCTCGGACTATTTTCTGGAAAAAGTGCTCGGAGGCAAAAGGTTGCTAACAACGAGGAGGTAGGATCTATTTATAGCTATTTTAAGGAGTTTGATAGTTCTTACTATAAGCAGGGTATATTGCTAGAAGAAGTGTATCGAGCTAAAACGAGATTACGATGAAAAATGAAGACAATTTTTTCCAATTTTTTTGTGTCTTCTTTGTTAGGTTGGCTAATTTTGGTACCGACATCGTATATTCGTGTTTTGTATACACGAACGAAGGAGCAAATTTGACTTCTGTCCACTTTACGATGAGAGAAGTGGGGGAGGAAACAAATCTATTACGTTGCCGAAATCGATAACGACGCAATAACAGTGGGAAGCAAAAAAAAAAGTTTTAACTTTAATTAACTGAATAATATCTTCTGATATTTCTCATACAAAATAGTGGATTTGATAAAAACACGTTTTCACGCCTAATTTTGCATTGTATGGAAAATTTTGGAAGTCTTAATATTTTGTATCACTTAACATAATTTCTGATAGTTGATCGTTTAGTTTTGTCATAATATATCATTTTTATTTGCGCTGATCCGTTAAAACTTTGCTCACTGTAATTTTATTAAACACTCTGGCTTAGCAGTGGGACTGCATCAGTTGGCCGGTCTCAATGTGGCATCTCCTGTACTTAATGGAGGACCAAAATCGCCTATCATTTCGTATACAAAGCTTCCATTTGCCCAACATTAGATCGATTTTAATATTTTGTGGAGTGTAGCTTAACATGTGAAGCGATTACAAACGGATATAGTTTTGGTCTGGATGGATGTTTCTGACATCTCCTACACGAAATCACTTATTTGAGTTAAATTTGTTATTCATATGCCCTTACAAGCTGTCCATTATCCTCGATTTTTCCACGAGTACATAAACTATAGTAGACAGTGCTATTATTTTGAAATGATTTACTTGCAGTTAGTTTCGTTATTAAAAAATTAATAACTTTGTTGTTTGTGATTCGGTAATGTAACCACTGAATGGTGGAATACACGAAATACGATGGAAAATACCCTCGTTGTTGGTCATTTCAAAGCTAAATGACCTTAATGACATGCAATAATTAGTCAAGATGCACTATTTTATGAAGATTTAAAATTATATATTTAGTCATTTTACTTTAGAAAATTCCAGTTAAATTTTTTGTGAAGATTGCAACTGTATTGCTCGGGAAGGATGTTACGTACACATTTCTTAGAGTAAGAGTTTTCTACGCTTTGTGTACTATAGATATATTGCATTAGAATGGGTTTTCTTAGAAATGTTTACAAATGTTTGCTTATACAGTTTTATGCACATTTCAATATCTTTTTTATGATGTGTGGAAACATTAAGCTTTTCCACAACATGCTATCTACGTCAGAAACTTCCCTTCTTCACATACATGGGGTTATCCATTTTTCATTTTCAAGTAAAGTTAAATAAAGCACACGTACTTATAAAACTATGATTTCAGTGAAACAAATAGTTACTTTTTCCTTATGGAATGGCTTTTCCACAATCCCTTCTGGGTTCTCCGAGCTCCATATGCGACAACTTTGCCTGTTGACGTGACAACCGAGTGAGAAATGAGCGGTTGTTAAACGATCCATATTCGTAAATGGCAAACCTTTCACTAAATAAATAACATTTCAGATGACAGGCATTTAACAGCTGACAGCCTTACCGTCTGGTCTGTTTTGAAATCTATAACCCTATATATGCCAAATAGATAAATAAATACATTATGTTTTGAATGCAAATTTATTATTTTAAATAAGGCAAAGATTTGAAAAGTGTCAGCTAGAAATTCAGTCATTGGCACTGTATATTTTGTTATTTTTTTAATTGATTTTGCTTCAAAAATGGTTCCAAACTCAATATGTTTTGTAAGTGATTCAATTAGATTTTGTACTAATTTATACGAAAGTGGAAAAGAAATAAGAATTTTCTGATATACCATTTTGAAATCAAATGAAACCTTTTCCAAATTGAATGAAGCCCTTTTCAAGTTAAATGAAACTATTTTCAAATTTTTTTTGATTGAATTGAACATTATTTTAAGGTAACAAAAATTCTGTGTGCCATAATAAAAAGAAATATACGTAATTAAAGTTTAAGGACAGAAGAAACATTAATTTACTCGAATATCTTATACAATTATATAAAATGCATTTGTTTTATACTTAAAACTGTAAGCAAGCATTTGAAATCTTCCATAAAGTCAAAAGGATTTTTTTGTTACAATATAGTGGCATAAAAAGGATCTCCTACTTATAACGGTTAATGTAGGGGCTTACTATTTGCTTATTGCATTATTTATAAACTATATCCCTCACATAATTTCCACAGAGCTACTGAACCATCCTATGCATGGCAATTAAAATGCCAATATCAGTAGCCATGAAGACAATTTTTGTACTTTAATGTGGGACCCATTGAGTAAATTCTCCTAAATACTTTCTGCTATTCTTGTGTCTAATATATTTGAAGTCGTTTGCGAAAATATTCGACATACTATAATTTGAGAATGTTTTAATATTTAATTTAATCTAAAAACTGAAAGTAACGAAGTTGTTAACAGTACGGTTTCGTAATATTTAATATTAAAACAATAATAAACAATATTCAATATTTTAGAGATAAACCAACGAATTTACTGTGAAACAACACACAACACGCTAGAAACCATTGGACGTTTCAAAAAGAATTGGCATCATCCCATAAAGCCCTTGAAACCCACAATGCCTACCATATTCCCCTTCGCAATAATCGCTACCATATTCCCTTAAAAAATGGACAATATACTGCCAAGCAAGCACATCAAGTGCAAGTGCAAGTGGAGCACATCAAGTAAAACGTGTGAAGACTTCACGGACGGTTTATTATCCGCGCTCCTGCATTGTATATTTCATACTTACCATGTCGAATCGGAAATATATATTAACAACTTTTAACAATTATTTCTATCATCTATTTCGTTTCTAAATACTTCAAAATAATATTGAATAAAAGTTAAAAAAAAATCTAAACTGTAGACTCTAACAATTTGGTTGCTCACATTTTAATACGAAATGGATGCAAAAATCAAGTCTCAGATTTTTTACGTAAGCATTAATTTATTTTAAAATGCGTTCATGATTTACGGATTTGTACAATATAAGGTTTAATTGCAATAATCGGCAGCTCACTAGTTTACCTTAATTATTTATTGAATGGCATACATTATTGATAATAATAGTCCGTCTAGGACTAGGACATTATCCAAAGCAAGTTATCAAGTGATTAATCCGGAAATAAAATACCGTCTAAAATGCGTTGTAAGACTTGCGATATATATGTTAGTAATTTATGAGCCAAAGACTAAAGGATCGACACCATATAGGATGGGAGGCGGGCATCAAGGTTTGGAAATTTAACAGCTGTAACCTCATTAATTTATTGTTTTGTTTTCGGTATTGTTATATATTTGTTTTTAATTGTTGTTTTTTTTTTGTAAATTTACGAAAATGGAGTAAAAATTTAATTGTTTGCATAAAAAACTCAACGCTGTAGTAAAGATTGTAAGTGCATCTGCAGTACTATCTAATGTATTTTGGACAAAAATCGCTCGGATATATGATTACACAAGATTAACATTTGTTCTTCAAATCATACGCGTTTTCCATCCACACAGAGTTTTCCGTCCGTTATTTTCATCCTCGCTTCGCGGAAGAGTTGTGAGAGAATTCCCAGGACTTATAAATTATGACGGTTGATTTAAATATGTATTATTATGGAAATGAAAATGTGTTTTTTAATTTCGGCATGGTTGTCCGCTAAACCAATACAATGGAGAGAAACTAAAGTTGCTGCAGTCTACGAGTGAAAGAATTAAATTTGTGAAGTTCGTTCAATTTGTGGGAAATGCACTAGAGGGGGTGGGTCGATACTGCCTATTCACAATCCCCAGCTAAGATATAGCAAAACACTACGTTGTGCAAAATTTGTAGAAGTTTCATAAAGATATACGATAGTTATCGTGTCTACCACATTGCTAGATAGACAGACATCCCTCAATCAATTCGAAGTCATGAAACATGTTCGGTCAAAATAACGCTTCCTTTTAGATTTTACTTCATTCGACCGGCTGAATTTATAAAAATAACATAAATACAACCAATTCCCTTGCTCCCTATGACTGAGATATGAGAGAGATTCTTACTTTTACTGAACTTGCACCCACTCTAGCGAATCGATGGCCGCCTAAAGAATGGAAAATGATTGTATCGGGGCTTGAACCCGTGATCATACAAGTCAGTCGCATGGAGGACGTAACAACACCGTTTCTGTGTTTAATAATATTTCATATCCAATTACAACTCCAATTTTGTCCATTTCCCAGTATCAAATGTAAAACGTTAATTTAAAATGACCGTTTTCCCTAAATATTTAATATAAATTGTTATTTTTTGTTGGCGTATTAGCAATCTAAGAAAATGGTAAT
>JAHXMU010000434.1:279326-348226 GCA_019455685.1 Philornis downsi
TATTTCTGGCTCAGCTTTGTAACACTTTCGTTCATTCTCAGGAAACCTCAAAAATAGCAATTTGGCGTTTTCAACTTGGTATTAAAACGTACTATAAACTAACTTACATAAACCTGACTTACATGTACATTCACCCAACGTCCTTTTGTGTTGCTGCAGAAAATTCCTTGAATTAAAGTAGCAAAATTTAAATATTCTGAAGTAAATTTTCGGGAAATGTGGAAGGACCATAGATGTTTGCTATGTTTGATATTCTAAGAGGCGTGGCGGTGCAATATATTTTCATTCGCAGTACTTGATGCAAACTTATGCTGAATGTAGTGTAATTGAATGAAAGGCGCAAATATAGGAATATATTAGTTGATTAAGGTATTTGGTATGGGAGGTACGAGAGAGTGCGTGGCCACTTAGTCGACTGTTTTACATTTCATTTAGTGTTATAATGCGATTAACAATCCTAGGTTTTACTAAGTTTTAAAAAGCTCCATAAAGATTTACGTCAGTTATCGTGCCTACCACTCAGACGGGCACTGCTCAATCTACTTGCAACGTCAAGAAACACATTTGGTCACAGTATGCTTGGTATTTTGTGTCGTATCAAATGTTATATACCTTCATTCCTCCGGGTAACGGTATGAAAATTTGATTATATTAATAATTTTTGAAAATACATTTGAGTATTTTTGAAACCTGTTCAAAAGGTTTTGAAACATTTAGAGATTTTGACACATTATTTTAAAACATTTAGAAAGTGTAAGTTATTACTTACACTACTAAGTTGACAATTTTCTGAGACTGAGTTATTCTATACGCAATATGTATATGTATATTTCAAACTCATTTTATCCAGGTTCATTTAAAGTGTTAGCTGAATGTCGAATAAAAGCGGATGATTTCTAAAATTATTTGACAAAAATGATTTGTTAGAATCACTTACGATTACTGCTTGAAACAACTGAAAACATTGGTGAACTGCTGAATGGAATGTTATTTGACATGCATATGTCTACAAATATTAAATATTCCTATTTGTAAGCAGCAACTGACAGAAATTTACCGCAAGTGGGATTTTGCGAAATTTTATGAAAAGGTAGGATCTAATTCGTAAATATTTTTTAAAAATGTACACAATAAATTTTCATAGAAAGAGTTCTTCAAATATTAACAAAGTATTATGAATATGACCCTTACAAAACGTTTCAATTAAAACAGAGCAGCGGTATAATAATGAAAGAAAATTATCGAGATTATCTAAGATTTTAATTCAGTAATTAAACTACCAAACCTGAAAAATATTTCAATTCAATGAGTAGACTTTGAGATCTTATCTGCCGAAATTTGTCGTCCGAAAGTTAGAGATTCCCGCTGTAGGACAGAAGTTTTTTTCGGAAGTAAAAAGTGGCGCTGTATAGAAATTTTGTTCAAATAAGCGGATTTTGCCTTTATAAAACCAACTTAAAATATAAAGGTTCCAATCTCTTCTGAACTTATAAAAAAATAAACCTAGTATTGATTTCTATTTAAATATACATATGTACAGTATTTATATTTTTAAACACATATGCAAATCATGTGAAGACCGTATTAACCCTTAAAACGTACGAGTATGCAAAGAAAGAAAGCCAAAAGCCAAAATTCAATAAATGTTTCTGCAATATATTTCATATCTTTAATTCTCAACATTACCGGGGATTCCACAACAAATTTTTTGGGAAGTGAAAATAAGCAAAATTTCCCTCGATTCCTGCTCGGGAAATCTCTCTCTATGCTTCGATCGCTTTTTGAAATCTTCATCCACATGTATTTCCCATCAGTGCAGAATTAAATTCTGAAATTTTAAATATTATACCAGAAGTCAGATATTTTGATGGTAATAATCTCTGCTATTAGATTCATCACAGACATATTATTGATGAGATTTTGCAAATCTATTTATATATAGATTTTGAAAATCTAAGATGCGTTTAAATGTTTTGGATTTGTGTATCTATTTTGAGATTTTCCGTGCCTTATATTTCATTCAATGCAATATCAATAAATTGGAGGCGAGAACAATGGTGATAAATAAATTATTTTATAATAAGAGTCAATAGGTAATATTTTGAAAATTTCAAGACTTCATACGAAGCTCTCTTTTGCTTTACAGTACAAATAAAATATCTGTAATCTGAAAATTTTAAATGTCGAAAAGAATACGGTAATTTTTTTTTGTATCTAGTTGAATTGTTTGCAATAATTTACGAACGAATGTTACATTTGGTTGTTGATAATATCAGGGAAATATGAAATAAATTAAATATAGTTTGTGTTGGAGATATTCAAACAATACAGCTCGCAACAATTCGCTTGTTATTATAGGGTGTCCCAACAAGAACGCAAGATTTAAATTTGGCGCCATTCGAAGTGTCATTGTTTGACATTTGAACAATTGTTATTGTTTGCTAGTAGAAGGTACGAGGTTAGTAAAAATGGAGTGCTACACGAATGAACAATGCATTCTCAGTGTGAAATTGTTTTACCAAAATGATGAAAGTTTTGCGGCTACAGTTCGCAAATTACGATCAATATGGGGTCACAATAATGCTCCAAAAGAGTCAACTGTAAAGAGATTAATGGATAAATTTGCCAAAACTGGGTCTGTTAGTGATGTAAAGACAACAACGCGCCTTCAACCAGGTCGATCGACCGAAAATGTCGCAGCTGTACGTGATGATGTCGTTCAAACTCCATCCACTTCAATTCGACACCGAGCTCAGCAAATTGGTGTCTCCAAATCCACTATGCAGCGAATTTTGACGAAAGATTTGCATCTTCATGTATACTAAGTTCAATTGACTCAGGAACTGAAGCCAGCTGACCATAGACAGCGAAGGGAGTTCGTTAATTGAGTATTGTAGAGACAAGATGAAAATGCTGATTTTGCCGATAAAATCATCTTCAGTGACGAGGCCCATTTCCATCTTGATGGCTTCGTCAATAGGCAGAATTGTCGCATTTGGGGTGAGGAAAATCCTCGAGTGATTCACGAGAAGGAAATGCATCCTCAACGTGTCACTGTGTGGTGTGGATTTTGGGCTGGAGGAATCTTTGGACCTTTTTTTTTATGAAAATGAGGCATGTTAAGCGCAAAACAGTCAATGGTGTTCGGTATCATGAAATGATAACCAGTTTTTTCGTGCCTAGAATTGAAGAAATGAATGTGGAGGGCATGTGGTTTCAACAAGACGGCGTCACATGTCATACAGCCAGAGAAACAATTCAATTGCTGCATCAGTCATTTAAATCCTGCGTTCTTGTTGGGACACCTTTTATATACATATATATATATAGGTATATATATATGTATATACATTTGTTTATGCACAACGTACAATACATTTTTTGTTTGTTTGATCTTACAGCTGAAAACTCAAATAAATTATTATTCCTTATTGTACGTTTGTTGCAATCGAATGTGTTTTACTTATACGTGGGGATATCGATTCGAGACTTGGAATTATACAATAGTTCGCTTCTTCTTAAATTGATCAATACAAATACGTAATAGAGAAAAAACATATTTTTCTCAGTGTGATAAATTTCACAAATGTTGCCTAAAAAATCACTTGGTGATTTTATTAAGGCATGGAATGGCATTTTGCCGAATTCATGCAGATTATTATGTCAAGATATAGTTTAACAATTTGAAATTTAGGTGTAACTATGAGGGCGATTTTTAGCCGATTAATTTTATCTGCGTTAGAAACTTCCTCAGCTAATATCTAGATGCACTTTTAATATGTGGGATGTTAGCTATGCATTGATTGGGGCAAAACAACACAATTCTTCCTTAAACGCTTCGGCACTTTCGCATATATTTTTTAAGCAGTAATGCTTATTATTTATTTATAAGAAAATCAGAGAAAACTCAATTATATTAGCGAACAAAATTGCATAACCATTTAAAACAATATCACCTCAAAGGATATATACATATAGGTATTTATTGCATTTGGATTGTTCCCACCAACCATTCTGCATGTGAATTTTATATAGTCTGAGAAATTGGCAGTGCGCAGCCCCAACTCAAAAAAAAAAAAAATTGCAACTAATTACGTACATTTTAAACTGCGCATAGGAGAGATATATAGCATTTGAGTGAATTATATACGAGGATCCAGGCTTTCAAGGAATATCAATTTGTGGTCATACTGTTGTAACAGGTCCTTAAGACAGAGCAGAACACGTAATTATTGCATGGGTTTAACGATTTTGATGAGCACGGGAATTTTGTACTCTTTCGGGTGTGTGGTAATTTTTATTCTACACCGCGAATAGGGCACCTAATTTAACCCAAGTTTTCTTCAAGAAACCATCCAAACCATAACTAAAGGATCTTATTTTCTATTTCAGATTTTTACTTTGCGAAAAAACTCAAAAAAAAACAACCATTTCTAATTCTTATTAAAATTGGTTTTTCTCTGACGACCTGAGTAGAAATACCAGGATTGCGTTTATTTACAAGGTGTAGTACAAAGAAATCCATTATTTTTGCATGACATTGATTCGATGTTACCATTTCGAAAGCCATAGACAGGAATAGGTATTAATCACTTAGTACCAGAACCGGACTATAAGCTGGAACTTCTGGCAAGTCACTATCGATGTGTGTGGCTGGCATTGTCCTGATGGAAAATAATTCTTCTCCTGTTGGCCAAAGCTGGCCGCATCTGCGCGATTGCGTCCTCTCAGAGGGTACAATTATTGACGGTACAGGTCCGAATTGGGAGCTTGGCCATAGGGGAAGAACTCATAGCAGATCATTCCCTGTAAATCCAAACATATAATAAAACTTTCCTGACCGTCAATCCTGACGGCTTGAAGTTGCCGAAATTGACCCTATTTTCATCATGAGTTACCATCCGCTTCAGGAACGGTTCGACTTTGTTGCGACGCCGTTGCAATTCACAGATGGAAATTCGGTCCATGAGGATTTTTTTTGCTTGTTTTTGTCCTTTGGGTCCAATCGGTTTTTTGTGCAATGTTTAGCTCCTAAGCAATCAAAACAGTGCTTGCATGGCGGTCGGACTTGAACTCACTTTCTTTCATACATTTTATTGTTTAAAGACTTAAATGTACAAAATAATTTAATATTTACATGTAGGAGTTTAGTTAAAGAACATAACTTTAAGTAGACAAGTTCAATTTACAAAGTGATAATAAGTTTTGAATAAGTTATATGAATTTGTGGAAAAAAATTTAAATTTTGACTTAGGATAATGCGCCCGGGGGTAAAAAAACCATTTACTTAATAACGTAGAGATCGTGTATGATCATGTGATGAACATGAATATTTTTATCTTTAAATAAAGGCATATTGTAACGGGAATGAAGACGTGAAGTGGAAAAATAGTATGCCAAATTGCACATTATTTTTAGAAATATATTTTGACTAGGCGTTAGGCGTTTCAGATGACAATTCGAAAATATTATTGGAAGAAATATTTTCGATGCCTAGTTTAGATTGCCTATTGTTGATAGGATACAAAACTCTAATAGTGATGTTGATTTTGTTTATAGTGTAGCTTACGAGTTCATTGTACAATATTTTCTTGCCATGTATTATGCCTAAATATTTGGCTTTTGGCACATCCAAACCGGTGATCGGTAAAAACAGTTTTTTTCGCTTAAAGTTTATAACTTGTGTTTTTGTTGGATTAACTATTATTTTCCACCTGTTGAAGTAGTCAGTAACGACATCTATTGATTTCTGAAGTTTGTTTAGATTATCAGAAAAATAAAAATTTGAAGTTAAAAATGTTGATGACTCGCAGCCACATAAACATTTGAAGGCATGGGTGAATGTATTATACAGCACAGCAGAAAGGCAGGAACCCTGCGGACAATCAGCTGTAATAGTGGAAATATTTGAATGTTGACTCCCTATATGAATGGTAAATAATCCACCATTCAGATAACTTTTGCTCATTTTGGCTTTAGTAATATCGAGACCAATGTTTATGTTTGGAAATATACCTTCCAGGTTTTTGTACAGCAATTATTTTGACTTTTTCCTTACTCCTAATAATAATTGGGGGTCACTATAAGGAAGTGCCTTCTCTCAAACTATTTAAAAGATTATACAGAGCACTAAAGCTTATACCAAATGTAAAGTGAAATAAAACACACATGAAACTTATATTTTATTATAATGCGCGGACCTTGGTATTATGGATTGGTTGCAGCAGTGGATCCTTTTGAGGTAGTTTTTGACCAATTATTCGCACGTTTCAGGCGGTACATCGGCGTCAAATTGACGAATATTGGTTTTCAAATGCTCCAACGTTTACGTATTATCTGCATAGACACGGTCTTCTACGTAGCCCCACAAATCACGTGATCTTGGTGGCTAATTGATGTCGCCAAAATGTGAAATTACTCATTTTGCAACTTACTGCTAATGTAATAAAGCCAAAATCAGTCGTGTTCACAGTCTTGCTGAAACCACATATAGTCCAGTTCATAATCTTCAATCGCACAGTGCTCTGAATTGAAATTCGACGTACATTGCGATGATGCACAGGTTTGACCTCATCTGTAACGCTTCCAGTCTCTTTAAATTTCTTCAAATTTCAAATTTCTGGAATATTTGTAATAAATAAATCGATTACGGAAGGATTTATATTGTTAAAAAATACGATCAATAATTTCTGCTTGTTCGTTATTAAAATCTCTATAGCATCATCGGCTATTAAACAATCCCACTGTTCAGAATTTCCATTCACCAAACATATCTATTTGTAAAACCAAATTCTAAAGCAGGCAAAGAAGAGTAGAACAGCTGATTTGTTGGATTTCTTTGCAAAAAATTTAATTGAAATGAAATAAATAAACTTATTTATAGAAAATTTGAAAGAGTTATGCCAGTAGCAAGACATTGAGGTATTTATTTAGCATAGTTAGAATGATGTGATTTGGATCACATATGCCAGCAACAGGTGATCACTTGGACTATAAGTTCTCAATTAGGCTCCCAGAGCTTCTGGTGAGTTTGTGGCCCGGAGCTGTCCTTCGTTTTTCTCCTATTAGCCAAAGCTGACCATATTTGGTCAATGGTTCAATCAGACGTCCAAGTGTTGGCAGTACAGGTCCGAACTAAAATTTTGGCGTAGAGGAGAAAACCCACTAAACACACTGCAAAATCCTCCTGACCGGCAATTCTGGTTTGGCCATTTGGAAATTCGCCCATGTTTTTTTTACGATAACGCACATGGCACGCATATATCAAGCTTATTTTTGTATTCAGCCTTATCAAAGTGGCTCCTAATGTTTTTTAATGCAATGTTTAGCTTTCGGGCAATAAAAACAGTGCTTACATGACGGCCGGAATTGACGATTTCCATATCTTATCTACATCTTTTGCGATTGTCATTTCAAAGGGGGATACACCTTTGACATTCAAATTGTCGGAAAAGAATCATCGAAACAAAAATTGCATGTTATTGGCAGTAACAATAGCAATATCATAAACACTTTACACTTTTGACAGCGTGTCTTGCATTTGGTTCCTTTATCTAAGAAGAGATGTAAAATATGGCGTATTTTTTCATTGACGTGCGATCAAACAATACTGAGCCAAGCAATCACACAACTGTCTGAATAGTTTTTTGAGAACGAATTTTTGCCTTTCTAACACCATCTAGCGTAACCCGATCACACTTATATAAAGCAGGACACACATTACTAAATCTGTCTATTGGAGAAATAATAGTTTTTTTATACCTAGAGAAATTCCTAGGATGGCACTAACCGTGAACTTTAACATAAGTGCGCAACATCTGAGAAATTCAAAGTTCCAGTTTTGCTGTTACCGTAATAGACTGTTTACGCACAATGTGATTTGACAAATGTCTTCTAATTGCTATAATTTAAATATGCATTGTCGTTATTTACGCGAGTCAAACAGAAGTTAATTTGGAAACACCAGTTCAGCTCCTGATATATCTCTCATATATGTAAATGACGGGAGCTTATGTTCAATAAGAGATGTCTTAAGAATTTATGAAAAGTTGTTTTGGATAGAAAGCTGTGTATCTCGTATTAAATGTTATCAGATAATTTTACTTAATTTTTTGACTACAAAAAAAGTTAAAGAAATGTTTTTATATTCAATTTCACATTTTCACAGTAATGATATTTGAATCTTCTTGCATTCATGATAAAATACGATACGATACGATTTATTCCTTTGGGTGGTGTAAAATACATTTTTTAAGAATGTTGAAAGTCCATTGTGAACATTTTCGTAATAAGTGAAAGCAGTTTTCGTTCTCTGAAGAAATATGTTTTTTTGAAATAGCCTTTTCTGTCCGTAATCCCTTGAAGTATACTTTGATATGGAGCCATTATCCCTAGCATATGCCGCATGAGTGCGATTCAGCATTAAATAGTTATCTATAATATTACAAATATAAATCTATAATAATAATATAATCCCTATATTTCCATTCCAATATAAAATTATGAATTTTCGTTATAAATTGTGAGTAAATGTCAAATTTTATTACAGTATGTCTGTGGCATGAAAAGATATCCAACAATTTGTTCGGTGTTACACATTCTAAATAATACGGTTATGGTGAAATCGGCAGTACCGGTTGCTTCCGGGTCATATGCTAACACAGAAATGTCAGTGAGGTGAACTGATTTTCACATATCTTCACGCAACGTCCTTTTGCATTGGTACAAAAATGTGAGTAGTGTCACAAGGTATGTGGTGAATGAAATGAAATAAGCAAAGTTTGAACTTATTTCCACCTTCCGCTTAGAGGAGGAGAGGGAGGATATCGCATTTTTTTAAATCGGTCTAGAAATTGGGTAACAACTGAGTCTCTTTTTTATTCTCAAAACTAAATTTACTTAATGGCCTGCCTATAAATTATACTGAATGTAGTATAATTGAATGAAAGTTGTAAAATTATATATGGAAGCTACGAGAAAGGGCGTGGTTATCGGGCTCAGTTTTTGAATTTCGGCAAATATTGTAGAGCAATACATTGGATAATACTGCAGATTACAGTTGTCTGTAAAGTTACAACGTGAACTCGTAAAAGTGTGTTGGAGGTACGGAGAGGTTTGTGTAGTTCAGTGCCAAAAAGGAAGTTACGGGGCGCTCCATTTCCATTTTTAGACACTATCTAGGCCATGTCCTAACGTGAACTAAATTTCAAAGAATTTAGTATAGCCGCGTAGAAGAAACGAACCATACATAATACATGGGTTAAATAGGTCATTTGTATGGAA
The DNA here is from genome assembly GCA_019455685.1 of Philornis downsi. Taxonomy (NCBI): domain Eukaryota; kingdom Metazoa; phylum Arthropoda; class Insecta; order Diptera; family Muscidae; genus Philornis; species Philornis downsi. Next base: position 288,609 of record JAHXMU010000434.1, read on the forward strand.
ATTAAAAATAAATATAAAAAAAATTGCGTCGTTTTTTCAATCAATTTTCACAACCTGTAACAATTTAGTCGGCCAACCAGTGCAGCCTGTTCTTCCTTGACTGGAAATTGAAGTTTCTGAAGAGGATGTTGTATCATCGATTCTGGAGCTAAAATATCGACCTTCTTGTATTTTTGCCGATTGAGTTCTACTAAGCTTTTATGAATATTAAAATCTTATTTAATATTTTCTAGACAGTTGTAAAAATTGCCGACTGGTCCCTATTTTTAAACCTGGTGACAAAACAAATATTTAGAACTATAAGCCCAATGTGAAACAGTGTGCTTTGACAAAAATATTTCATAATATATTAAAATAGAAATGTTTGCTTTTACAATTACAATGGTTAGTTATTAAAATTTTTCAAAAGTTGTTAATTTAATAGAAGACTTTTGGATAAAATGGTTGCTTGGTATTGTACACTCCCAATAAATGCATTTTTGCGTATTCAAGGGAACACATTTAGGGGCATTATTATTCTTTGCGTGGTTGCTTGAAGTTTTTTTTTTTTTGCAATTACTCAATTGGGACCATGGTTATTTATAGAGTTGTTGAAATTGAAGATCTGGTCATCAAGGCATATGCTATGCTGGGGTATATGAAAATAAATACTATAGATTTCAGAGATCCTATTCCACTAAAATCCTTATATATTTTTTTTTTGTCAAGGGCAATTTAGAATATTTTTCTTCAATTCGGGATCCCTTTTATATAATTCACTAAGATAGAGTTGAAAAAATTCGAAAGTTATTCTACAAATTCGCTTTTAAACATATAAGCCGGACTGCGGAAATACTTATCTACGAAAATAAGCGGAAACTCCTTGACTTACAATCATTGAAGGATCCCAGATCTTACTTTTCAGCCGCTTTTATATTTCACATTTAAAATAAGGAAATAAATTGAGCAGCATTATTCGGTTTAGTGCATTTGCGTTCTAGTACTAGTGATTTGCGCTCAGGACGTTTATTTTTTAAAAATTGTCACCGAACAAATTATGGGAATAATGAACCAATTACGAGATCTTGAAAACTTTCCAACAGTTTTTTCCACTGATGGATTTCGATTTACATAAAAATCATTTTAAATTAAATTTACACGCGATTTTTAAATAATATAAAATGTCATAATTTAGAAACGGCGGAAGCAAGTACAGCCGTAAGAAAGAAAGAGATTCTACGAAATCTGAAAGAGAAATGAAAGAGATGTGACAAACACAGTGTCGTCTTCCAAAAATAAATAGTTAAAAATAGACCTGTGCGTTTTGCAACATAACACAGTGGGAGTAAACGGAGGGAAAAACAGGAAAGTACAGGGTTATGCATTTAGTGATTTCAAACCCGCGGGCTTGGCAAAGCTGTCAGCTGTTAAAAATCTGTGATTTGAAGTGATATTTATTTAGTGAAAGATGTGCCAATTACGAATATGGATCGTTAAAACACCGAAGAACGCGTAAAATAGTTTAAATTTAATACAAAAGTGGTGATTCAAACGTGGACACTTTTCATGGCTATGGTCGTCATAATCGACATACTGTAAAATGAATTGGTAAGATTTTAAAGAAATTTGAAGAGACTGGAAATACCTGTCATATATTAAATATCTGCCACCTGAAGAGTTATTTATTTAATGAAAGGTTGGCAAACCTATTGATGGCCGTATGACAACCGACTTTTTTGTCCTGCAATTAAAGATTATGAACTGGACGATATTTAGTTTCAACAAGACACGAGCCGCACAACAAGCCAGATTTTGCTTTTATTGCATAAGAAGTTTCCAGAAAGCGCAATTTTACATTTTGGCGACATCAATCGGCCACCAAGATCATGCGATTTGACGTCTATATAAACTTACAGCGTTCATACTTACTTATAATAATTTGAAATTAAATTAATTAATGCTTAATTTGTACTTCAAAAATGTACTTAATTTGAGTTGCCAATCAATGTACAGGTCCTATTCAATCGTGAATTGAGTTTGTTAACTATGCTGTGAATTTTACTTGTTACCTATTGTGAATTTATTAATGAATTGTAAAAAGATAAATTGTAAAGTGACAAGTTAAGTTAGTATGCCAAAAACGGCACTTCTTTGCATCACATCATAGTGAGTAGTCATTTTTACCCTCATCCCGAATTCTACATTAAAATTACTTATTATAACGTGAACAGAACTTCCGTTGTCCATCAATCATTTTATAAGCATTTATGGTACGCTATCCTCAAGGATCTATCCACTATCTTTAATCCTTCGAGGTTTAATCTCTTGTTTTTTCTTCCTACCTAAATCCTAATACAATTTCTCTTTGTACGAGAGATTGTAAGTATCAAGGCTATACTCAATTTCTAGAGCTAACCCACTACCGCAAAACAGGTGAAATCTGCCTTTACCAAAGATACAGTCCACATCCTAACAAGCATAACTTCGCTGAAGATCGATTGGAATCCACGTCAACCGCTATCATCAAACTCTCTCCAAACGCTAACACCAATCGACCCTTCCCCCCACAAACGCTAAAGTTTGTTCATGGTCCTTCGATAGAGAACATCAGCTCCACAACATTATTCTCATCACCCATTTACTGTCAGAACAAGTAACTCCATCAATTAAGCAGAAGCGATGAGTAGTTTAGTTGGTTCCCAGAGACGGTAAGTGAACTATACTTGTTCATGCGGGTAATTCGAAAAAAAGTAGTTATGTGAGTAATCGTACGCCTGTAGTTGTGAAGTAAAAAAAAACAACGAAAAAAAAACTAAAAAAAAGTTAAAAAAAGCTAAATTGACTAAAATTGATATTAACAAAAAAGTTTGTCAATTGCTGTGACCACTCAAAAAAAAAAAAAAAAAGCTTTAAAAAGAATCCAAATTAACGAAATTGATATAAATTAAAAGGCTTGTTACGATTACCTCAAAATAAATATCATTTACAAATAAGAAAAGAAAAATTTTCAAAAGTATCATTTACATGCAAGAAGAAAATTTTTTCAAAATATCAACAAAAAGTCACCTCAAAAAAACGAGATATATGATATAATACACTTTTCTGCCTGAAATTTTGGAAAAACCCACATAAAAATTGCCAAACATATATATTGTGGAAATTTCTCGCAATGAATATAATAAATTTGTTGAGTTTAGTAATTTAACATTCATATGAAATATTGCTGTGGAAAAAAAAATATGATGTAAGTAGTAAGCAATTTTAATCACTGCATAATACACATACATGTTAAAAAACGAGAATTTGTAAAATAAAGAAAAAACGGTTCACCCTAATAGTTCTGTTGCTCATATTCATAACAGCACCTAAAATAAGCAAAAGTTAAAAAATATATAATCATCATCATCATTATCACCATCATCGTAATCATTATCATTATCATCATCAAAAGCGGCAAAAAATAACGGTCGCGTCCTAAGAGCAAAATCGTAAAATTTCTTTTAATAGCAGTCTCTTGTCTAGTCTTTTGTCTCTAGTCTTTTGTCTATAATTTCCGTGTGAACGAAACTTTGCTGCAGTTTGATTTTGCCTTTTACCAACGTCTTCCAACACAGAGAGCAGTCTCTCTTTGTTTAGCACACAAACATAATAAGAGTCTTCTATCACATTTTGAAGTCGTTGACTTCACCTTAGTCAGCTATTAAAAGTTATCACAGTTTCTCTTTATATTTATATTTCTTTATCACTTTATCACAAACAAAGTATCACAGAGAATTAAGACAATATCATCTCTCTTATATATGCAGTCGCAAGTGTTTGATATTATCATCTGCTAAGAGATATAGTTTTGCGTTTGAAATCTCAGCAAACAAATTTATCTCTGTCGAGCAAATCATACAACCAGTGGATCGAACATAATTTTGTAAATAGTTGGCTGTGAAGCTATTACATGTCTGCCATGATATTCTACAACCTACTGTGAAAGTAAAAGTCATTGCAAAAATTATACAATAAATTGCATAAATAAAATAGTTTTGATTTAAAATTTATAAATTGAAATTTATAGACCATTTCTATAAACTTATTACAACGTGAAAATTTTTTAAAATAAAATAAGCTAAAAGCAACAATACCAAATAGAAAAGCTGCAACACAAAAAAAGCGTCAAAAAAAAAAAATATTGGACAAAAAAATTTTAACAAAAATTTTATATTATCGTGTTTATTGCGGATTAAATAAAAAAATTATTTAATGATTTATTCTAATTTCAAAATTTTTACTACGAAGAAATTGAACAATATAAATTTAATTTAAGCGAGTTTAATATTTGCTTCAAAGTTTCAATGTGAAGTATTTTGTTTTCTCAACAAATTTCAACATTTAACAAGAGACCTTCTCTTATTTAAGCGGATCAATATACTAATACATACTACTTTAGAACAACATTGAAGATTTGTATGCCATGAGAATTGAAGCATTAACAGAATTTATTGAAAAATTTTAACAATTTATCCCACATAATATTACCTCGAAATACACTATACTGGATTAAAAAGATTTATGCATTAATAAATCTGATTCGGAAATCTTCGATAAAAATTACAATGAACGTTTATTCGGCAACGATATAAAAATAAGTAAGAATCTGTGAAATATTTGGACAGCATTCCAAGTGCATAGTATTCAAGAGTATTTCAAATTCACTACCACAATATATCTGATATTAAAGTTTATCACTACTTCAAATAAGTATTTAAAAACTTTATAATATCTAAATTTTTCTTTCAACAATCAGGGTTTCAAGATCTCAGGGTCATATCGATTGAACATAATCGCTTACAATACTTAACTTAGGCTAATGAACAAACTCATTTGCAAGTTAAGAATAGTCTTTTCTGATATCACTGCCGCACTTGTAGTATTTACTAGAATTTTACTCTAATTTCAAACAAGAATTAACTGTCTGGCTCAGAAAATTCGTGAAAATGCCTCTATCTCCTGTTGTATCACAAAAGAAAACTAATGATCAGCCAGGCCTCAAGCCTGCGCCTGATAATGATATTCCTGGTACTTCTAAAACTCATGATAAGTTTTTGTTTGATTGCGATCATCAATTATGCTCTGCTCAAACATTGAGAAGATTAATATTGAGGATCAAACTGATACTATACTTGAAATCAGATTAGATGATTTAGACAATTGGTGAAAGCGAATTCAAACCACATATGAAACTCTGTTACTGTCTCCAGAATCCGCAAATACCAGAGATTTTAAGGAAAATGCACAGCTTAAATTCGGTGCCTGTTCAGAAACATATTATGTCGCAATGTCTCACCTAATAGACATGACTAGAATGTCAAGTGGGTACAATCGTCCATCTGACGCATCAAGATTGACACTTAATCCCATTTCTTCAAATTGGACAGGAATCACGTCTCCTCATATCATAAATGATATATCTAATGTTTACCTCAAAGTTTCACCCTGCGACACTGACATTTATTCGGGCGGTTACAAACAATGGCCAGCTTTCCGTGATATGTTCACGGCGGTTTACGGTAACCATCCTAAGCTCTCTCGGGCCCAAAAGCTTTACCATCTTCGAAACAAAACTAAAGGTAATGCTGGGGCGATTGTAAAAAGATATTATTTGATCGAAGAAAATTTTGAATTAGCGTGGAAAGCTATTAAGGCTCGCTACGAAAATAAACGCGTTTTGGTCGACAAACAATTGCAAATTCTGTTCAATATCCCGCCAACAACTACGGAAAATAGTGAATCTATTCAAAAGATTCAATCCGCAGTCAACGATTGTTTATCGACACTAAAATCGCTTAACGTTTCAACTGAAGGATGGGATCCAATACTCATTCATTTGACGTCGACTAAACTCCCTGATGAGACTCGCTCTCTCATTGGAAGCAATCGCTAAAATCTCATCGAGAATTATCTACATGGATTCAACTCGATGAATTTCTTAAAAAATGGATACGAAGTCGTCGAGCGAATCTCAAGTATCAGGTTAACAGAAAACAATCGCAACATATCTCAATCATCACCTAGATCCCAAATGCAAACTTATTTATCTTAAGATAAACTTAATGCTGGCTGTTTACTTTGTAAGTTAGATCACAGCATTAGAATTTGTCCCAAATTTAAGAAATTCACTCTACAGCACAGAATTGACTTCGTCTACAATAACAAATAAAAAAAAATTGCAAGGTCTCAATGACATACTCTGTACCTCTTCTCAAGCCCGTTGTTCACATATTCAAGCAAATTTTTCGTCCAACGATGAAACCATACTTCTTCGAACGGCATTAGTGCATATTCAGCTCAGAGGTGAGCTCTTCACCACTAGAGCATTAATAGATCCAAGTTCTTAAAGAACATTTGTGTCTGAAAATCTTCTAAATCTTCTCCAACTTCCGTATCGTAATACACATTTCGACATTGTCGGTATTGATGGCCAAAGACAAACCTCAAATAAAGAATGCGAAATTAGCATATTTTCTGTCAAACAAAATGTATCTTTCACTATCAATACTATTGTTTCACCGAAAGTAACAAAACGTATTCCAGCCACCTCTTTCCAAGTTTCCAATCCCGAAGAATAACAACATTTGGATCTAGCTGATCCATATTTTAACGAATCCTCTGTCATAGATTTGGTATTAGGAAACGATTCAGAACGGTTTATAAACCTGGACGGAATCAGAAAGAACATTTGTGAAGACACCTCCGCTTACAATACAGTCTTTGGCTGGGTTCTCAGTGGTCCCATGAAGACTGAACAGATTCAGTCTTTCACCACTAACGTTTTTCAATCCGACAAGCATGACCTGAATGATCCCTTAAAAAAATTCTGGGAGCAGGAAGAAATTCCAAGCTCAAAACAAATCTCTGAATCAGACACCTTTTGTGAAGAGTTTTACCAAAAAACGACAATGCGCCAACCTGGTGGCCGATATGTTGTCAGGCTGCCATTTAAAGAAGAATTTCTTAGAACCATTTTCCTTGGATCATCCAGATTTCTGGCTTTCGGTCAATTCTCACGAATGGAACAGACTTTGTCTAAAAATTCTGAACTAAGAAATCAATATAAAAATTGTCTCAATGAATATTTAGATCTCGATCACATGGAAGAATCTTCTTCAATGGAAAGTAGCTCCGAAAATGGTTTCAACTCTTATTATCATCCTCTTCATGCGATAGTCCGTCCCGAACACAAAACGACAAAGGTTCGTGTTGTATTTAATGCCTCCCGCAAGACTAAATCGGGGTTTTCGCTCAACGATATTTTGCACACAGGCCCAACACTTCAAACGGACATAGTATCGACAATTCTTGGCTGGCGAAAATACAAATATGTATTTAGCGGCGATATCGAAAAAATGTATCGCCAAATTATTGTTCATCCCGCTGATAGATAGACCTTACCAAAAAATTCTTCACCAAAGAGATAATTCTAGTCCAATTTTGGACTATCAGCTTAAGACATTTGGTATAAACTGCGCGCCTTTTCTCGCAATGCGAACTATTAAATAGCTTGCTAATGATTCTGAAGGAAACTTATGTCGACGATATACTTTCAGGAGGATTCTCAATAGAAGAAACAATCTGTTAAAAATATGCGTTGGATGTAGCAATGTGTTTATTATATATATGTATGTGTGTGTGTATGTTGTTACAATTTATCATGAGTTATTATGCGGAATTATGATGAGACTTGCTGTGTGGTTGACGTTTGCGAAGAGACTGCCTATGCTTATGTCTAATGAGCGATATAAGTGTAATGTCGGCAGTAACTGTTAGGTGTTCACCCGTTTGGGTCCGGACGAGTAATTGCGAACCCATACTGAGCTGCCTGCAAGATAAGATTTCGTGTCAATTGTGTCGTTAACCTCACCAAATTTGATTTCTTGCGGCTGTAATTTGTCGAAGTATGTAAGTCTTAAGCTCTCGATGAAATAAAAGTTGAGCTGGAGAGCGATTAGTTGTTGCGTGCGGTGTTATATGTTGATTCAATAAGAACCTGGCAAGACTTAAATCAACATTCGCATTTGGCTCAATTTTCTTCAAAAAGTTTTTAGTACTTTGTACCATGCGCTCCGCTTGACCATTTGTAGCCGGATGAAATGGTGCGCTTCGAATATGCCTTATGAGGTTGTTTGCCAAGAATTGCTTGAACTCCTCAGACGTGAAAGCAGTGCCGTTGTCTGACACGACCTCATCAGGCAAACTATGGGTAGCGAATAAACGTCGTAATAAAACAACAATTGCGGCCGTGAATGTATAACTCACTACTGCTTTCAGCCACTTTGTGAATGAATCGACCACGACAAGAAATGTTTTGCCCCGGAAAGGACCGGCGAAATCTACCTATATATGCAGACGAGACCATGGGCGTTTAGCTGACTCCCAGTGATGAGTTGGCGTTTGCGGTCTCTCATTGTGGCTTTGCTGACAAGGTGCGCACAGTTGTACAACACGTTCAATATCCGAATCAATATTTGGGCACCACAGGTAACTACGCGCCAATGCCTTCATTTTCACAATTCTCGGATGGGCTTCGTGTACTGTCTTCAGAATTATTGCCCGATCTTGAGGGGGAATCACCACACGGTTTCCCTAAAGCAAACATCCTCTATTAGCCGTCAACTCAGTTCGCGGACATTAAAAGGGATACAGCTTGTCGGTCCGAAGAACTGGGTCAGACCATCCCCTTAACACACAGTTTAAGACTTTGCCCAGGTCTGAATTTTTTGACGTGTGGCACGAGATTTTTTGGGCACTGATGACAGGGCTTGTTGCTTGTTCAATCATTAAGACTTCATTCTCCGTTGTTGAATCGGCTTCATGTTGTAGTGGACAACGACTTAAAAAATCAGCGTTTGCTAATTTGCGACCAGTTCGATGAACTAAATTAAAGTTGTACGCATTCAGGAATAAAGATCGGCGGAGCATAGTATTTGAAATTACTGCTGGAACTGGTTTCGTTGTTGTGAATATTCCCAGTAGTGGACGATGATCTGTCACCAAGGTAAAAAAACGGCCATGCAAGTAGTTATGGAATTTTTTTACTCCAGATACTAGCGCTACTGCTTCTCTCTCAATTTGTGCATAATTCCGCTCCGGCTTAGAGAGTGTTCTGGAGTAAAAGGCAATTGGTTTTTCCGACCCATCCGACATTTTGTGACTGAGCACTGCTCCAAGTCCGTAAGGTGACGCGTCGCATGTTAGCACTACTGGTAAATTTTCATCGTAATGAAGTTTGCTAAAAGCTTGTTCGTGCTGTTGTTGCCAAGACCAGTGCACATTTTTGTCCAACAAACGGTGTTGCGGTTCAGCAACTGTGGCTTTTTGCGGCAAAAATGCGTGGTAGAAATTAAGAAGGCCCAAAAATGCTTGTAGTTGCTTCCGATCTTTGGGGGCAGGTGCTTCGTGGATTGCCTTTACCTTGTCTGGTGACAGACGTATACCCAAAACGTCAAGCTTAAATCCAAGAAAATCGACTGAGGGGACATTGAATTGGCATTTATCTCTGCGTAAGCGTAGCCCAGCTTTGTTGAAACGTGAGAGAACTTCCTCTAATCTCAATGCGAGTTCGTCCTCTGACTTGCCCATAACCACAATGTCGTCGAAATATGGTACAACGCCCGGAATATTTTGTAATATATTTTCGATGCAGCTTTGAAAAATGCCAGGCGCCGACGAGATGCCAAATTGCAGCCTTGTAACTTTGAACGCACCCTTATGCGTTATTATTGTTTGCAGCATGGCTGACTGCTCTTCGACCCTCAGCTGTTGATACGTCTGGGCTAAATCAATTTTTGCAAAAATTGATCCACCTTCGATTGACGCTAGTAGGGTGTTGACCGCAGGAATTTGATGGCAATGCGTATTGACTGCTTTGTTTAACGTCACCACACTTGTAGTCACCACATATTCGGATAGTACCGTCCTTCTTAACTACAGGAACTATCGGTGTGGCTCATTCGGAGTAGTCAATTGGTTGCAAAATGCCCTGATTGCACAAACGGTTAACCTCTTCTTCTACTTGACCCTTTAAGGCAAAAGGTATGCGGCGAGGTGGCAGACGTATTGGGGTTACCGTTGGATCGATTTGGAGTGACACTGATGGACCAGTGTAACAACCCAGTGTTGAATCAAACAAGTTTTTGTACTTAGTACACTATTGATGTTTTTGCCGGTGTTGACAGCAAACACTCCTTCAATACGAATCCCTAATGGCTCGAACCAGTTGCAGCTAATAAGGTTAGAAACACCACCTTCGGCAATAATTAAAGGAAGATTGTCAATTTTACGACGATTGTATACAACTCAGACGTCAATTACTCCTCTGACCGGAATTTTATTTTGTTGGTAGTCACTCAGGTTTAAGTCACATGATGACAAATCTGGCTTTGCAGCTGACCAGACATCCCTAAACGTTCTCTTCGTCATTATAGTTACAGGCGAGGCAGAATCCACTTCGAAGGCACATGTACGATTGTTAATCGTGATAGCCGCGGTTTTCTTCTGGCTGACCAGCGGCTTGATTTGGTTAATCGACCCTTGGTGCGTTTTGCCTCTTGCAAACCCTTGACGCAACTTTGATGATTTTGGCGTCTTCGAATTTCCGTTCGACTCCATTGATGAGCGGCGGAAAACTTTTTGCAGGTGCCCTTTAATGCCACAGGAATTACAGACGGCCTCACGGTATGGGCATTGTTTGCGCGGATGTTGACAACCACAACCCCACACTGTTGTGATTTCCTTTGACTGTCGTCGTAGGTGTTCTTCCTTCTGCAACGATTATGTCCCGACCTCAGGGCATGCACTGACTCGTCGGGGTGCTTCATGGACATGGCACTTCTAGCGGCGGCCTCTCTTGACGAAGCGCGATCTATAGCCTTATACACTGTCAGATCACTCTCGGCTAGGAAACATCTCTGCAGACCCTCATCTTTCATGCCACATACGAAACGGTCTCGAAGCATTCTGTCGAGCGACGATCCGAAATTGCAATCTACAGCCAGGGCACGTAACGCTGCAATATAATTGCTGACGGACTCGTCCGGATGTTGATCTCGTTTATGGAAATGGAAAAATGCCGAAATTTCCGATGGGCGAGGTAAAAAATGTGACGTTAGAATTGATTTAATTTCAGGAAATTTCAATTGACTAACCTGTTTTGGTGATGCCAACGATGCACAGCGTCGTGTTTTCATATAAACGGTGGCCAAAAGTAAAGGGAGTTTTCAGAAAAGAATGAAAATTAGTGCACATTGCTTTTATAAGTAGGAAAGAAAAAAAAAACCAAATTTAGAGAAAATCGGTCCAAGGACACGGCCACCTCCGATATATCCTGTAATGAAAAAACCTTATTTTTTCCAAAGTTGTTTCTGGAATTGAGCAAAACTTGGCTCGATTGGTCTCTGATATATTCCGGATAACTTTGATAAATTTTATGAAATTATCTCAAAGGACACGCCCACCACCCTTATATCCTTGATACGAAAAAGATGCAATTTGTCCACGAAAATTGTCAAGAGGTATTGACATATTCACATTTTTTTAACTTTTTCAATAAGTTTCCTATTTGTATCTGTTCTGATCCGATAAGATTGAAATTTTGCATGTAAATGTATTTAGTTATATTGTAGCATATTGCCAGTTTAAAAAAACATCGTAAAAGCCCCCCTCCCATACAAATAACATAAACTAAAAAATTATTTTAATTTGTAAATTGTGATCATATACGAGCAAAATTTTACAAAAATTATTAATTCAGTGAAAAGAAATATACATACATACATAAAATATATATAGTAGGTATTACAGGCAATCAAAATATATTAACAACTATCACTGTCATCACTTTCAGATTCTACCAGATTCGCTGTTTTTATGCTCTGAAATCTTTCTTTTGTAACTAAATACTCTTTCAGATCATTTATATCACTTTTCCTTAAAAGTATTTTCTGACTATGTATCGAAATTGATGGCTCTGACTGCAGAATAAGATAATTTATTAGGTCTCCCATGGAGGCAATCCTACTTATTTTTCTCGTATGTTTCAATCTTGCATTTCTTATAATTTTATGACTTGTCTCTATTGCTTCTTCTGATAACATTCCAATGGGAATAGTGGAATATTTAATAAAATCTATACCATGAACTAGAATTTTATACAGAGTTGAAGGCATATAATACCAAGGATATAATTTGAAATATAAAAGTGCTGTATCTTTTAAAAGCTTTTCAAAATTTGATGTATGTATATAATGACCACTTGAAAGTTTTTTAAAATAATTGAAAAATATTTTATTAACCTTACATCTACATTAGTAATCTGAGCTGAAAGTTCGACATTGGAAAAGAAGCGCCTTGCAGTATTGCCATCATTCGTTGTGCCATACGCCGTCTAAACCTTATCAACTATAAGACGCACTTCAGACTTACATTTTGCTTGAATACTTCTCTTTTGCTCAGCATCCTGATCTTTATCTTCTTTTCCTACCACTTTCCATTTCTTTATATGCTGTTTGTAAGAAATATGCAAAATGCATTCAAAACATTTGATCCATGCATGTAATGTCGACAATCCGTACTGATAGCACTGCTCATTCACAGGCCTTTCGAAAATCGATAAGCTGTTCATTTCAGATGGCATAGCTCCACATAAAGCACAAGTTGAACTACTACTGTTTCCATTTATTACATTTAAAACTGCACCATCTATCATTGTCAACTGCATTTTATAGTGAACGTTAAGATTTTTGTTTTTTGAAATGTAATTATATGTATCTAGACCTTCAATTTCTGTATTTGTGCTATCCCTTACTGATTGTATTACACTACGACTTGTACTTGCTTCCTAATATAGTATAAAATAATTAAGTTTTCTTGCAATACCAAAACTTTACATGGATACTTATATTACAAATGATTTCACAAAATAGTTCGCTATCTAGCCAGTCACTCAACTCAGTTTCAAATCTGTCTCTAATGCGATGATATTTAGACCAATTGTTAGAGAATTTTAATAGAGTAAGCTTTATTTTCTGTTGTTCACTTTCTAATAATACTCGTTTAAAATGCTTTTCGACAAAATCTTCAACATGATGCATAACATCGCATGGTCTGTTTTGCTTTATCTCTAGCCACAATCGAAAAATAGAGCGAATCCGCAATGAGGTTGACACTGAAAAACAATCATAAAAGAAATTCGTGCAAAATCGAGCGTTGGATTCAATATACACCTTCAGATGTCGTTCAAATTACGGATTTTCCAATTCCTCTAAAGGAGCTTTCTGTGCTTGTGTATATATTAGGTGTCAAACCTCTAAATCTGTCGTTTTTTCAAATTTATTAATTGCGAAAAGTAAAGTAGCTCCGCTCCAACCGGTTTGCTCCCTCGTTTAGAACTCAATGGAGCAGTTTTGCTTTCAAGGTTAGTCAAGTATGTCAAATCCACCATCAATCTGGAATGTACTGAAACAATCCTCTGAACTGATTCTTCTATTGTGGTTGGTTGGCTTTCAAAACCCCCAAGGACATGGGAAACTTATATAGCTAACCGCACCGCACAAATACACGAAATGGTACCAGAAGCAAGTTGGCGTCATGTCCCAACGCATTATAACCCAGCTGATCTAGGTACTAGAGGTCTTAGACCCCAAAAGTCTCACTCATAATTCTTTGTGGTGGAACGGACCGTCATGGCTTATCAGCCCTCCAAGAGCATGGCCCAAAAGGAACCCACTATATACACCTAAGCAAAACACCACTGTTCAGTCTCTCCAAGTTTATATTGAAGAATCTGATATTTTATGCAGATTTTCATCATACCCAAGAGCTTTAAGAGTTTTGTCATATGTATTTAGATTTTACCACAAAACGCATAAGACTCATAAGAACAATTATTCTTTCTCGACGACATACCTCAATCAACGAGAAATCAAATTTGTAAAGAATCGACTAATTTTGCTTGCCCAATGTCATCATTATAAGGAAGAGTATAGTGCTCTTAAAAACTCAAAAGCTGTACTAGATAAAAGTCCATTAAAAACTTTAAATCAATTTTTAGACGACCAAAATATACTGCGCGTTAATGGACGATTATAAGAAGGGCCTGTCCTATACAATGAACGTCACCCGATTATATTGCCAGAAAACTCTAGGCTTTGTCATCTCTACTTGTTTTATTTGCATATTTTTCTTGCGCATGCTGCATGCAATTTCATGAGCAGAATGGTCCAAACGCAATTTTATATCTCGCTTAAAAAATAGAGTTAAAGGCATAACAAATGTAAGACTTGCCTCATATACAAAGAAAAGCAATGTGCCCAAATGATGGTGCCTTTACCCACGGAAAGGTGTGATTTTACGACACCCTTTCACACAACCGGTGTGGACTTTGCCGGCCCATTTGAACCAAAAAGTTCCTCCATTCGTCAAGCCCGACTAATAAAGGGATATGTAAGCGTATTTGTATGTTTTTCAACAAAGGCGATCCATCTTGAACCCTTTTCAGAGCTAACTTCAAAAGCTAGCTAGCAGAGCTCTTCTCCGAGAATTTGGACAGTTACAAGTCGTATTCAATCGTGAATTGAGTTTGTTAACTATGCTATAAATTTTACTTGTTACCTATTGTGAATTGATTAACGAATAGTAAAAAGATAAATTGTAAAGTGACAAGTTAAGTTAGTATGCCAAAAACGGCACTTTGCATCACATCATAGCGAGTAGTCATTTTTACCCTCATCCCGAATTCTACATTAAAATTACTTGTTATAACGTGGACAGAACTTCCGTTGTTCACCAATCATTTCATAAGCATTTATGGTAAGGTATAACCGCTATCCTCAAGGATCTATCCACTATCTTTAATCCTTCGGGGTTTAATCTCTTGTTTTTTCTTCCTACCTAAATCCTAATACTATTTCTCGTTATACGAGAGATTGTAAGTATCAAGGCTATACTCAATTTCTAGAGCTAACCCACTACCGCAAAACAGGTAAAATCTGCCTTTACCAAAGATACAGTCCACATCCTAACAACCACAACTTCGCTGAAGATCGATTGGAATCCACGTCAACCGTGGATAAAATTGTTTAAATCTGTTAAAAAATGCGATGCCGACAGTTTCTTAACAAAAATCAATGGCCGAAGCAGACAACTTTGACGACCTACTGTGCATCTTCTACTAAAGCTAAATATATCAGATATAGAGCTTAAGTTAGTCAGTACTTCAAGAATGTCCTATGAGTTTTCATTGAAATCTGAGTTAAAGTTTCACTGCGCGTGGGCTGAATTCAATTCACCTTACTAAAATTTCTGTACTGGTTGTAAAAAACAACAACATTCTGGTTATCTGATTATCCCAGTAGGGAGAGGTAGATGTTAAAACTGAATGAAACAGGTTGCGTATGAGATCTGAATGAATTTCTTATTTTATTTGATGGACCTATCAATGATATTATGTGTGGAATATGACATCAGTCAAATGGTCACACCGGTTCCGCTGGGTCGTTCGCATCTCACACGCAACGTGTTTCTCCGTTGATGATGATATTGGAATTGTTATCATCGCCTTCCAAGATGTGTAGTGATGCCGCTTGTACAAAACCCACACCAAGTAGTGATTTTCTGCGGTTGAATCAACATGTGGATTGACATCGTCCTAAATATGTATGTATGTATGTATGTGCATTAAAGACATTTAATCGTAAAAGGGACCAAAATTGATATAAAATAACACTGCATAGAAAGAAAACGTGAAAAAAACGACAGTTGTTCTTAGTATAAGAACCGTCAGATAGAACTGAAAATCGTTTATGTGATATCATCACGCCAGTTCAGTATCCATATTGTCAACAACATAAAAGCAATTCATGACACTTATTTGTCTTGTACGGTGTGTTGTTGTCTCTACTGTATAAGGAGCAATACCAAATCAAGATTCATTTAGAAAGCATACAGTTTGAGGCAATTTGTAATAATTAAAATAAAAGCAAATTTGTTTAATTTTTCCCCTACACCTTTAATTGTGATATCCTTTTATACAGAGTCCTGGAAAGGCCTTCTTAACGCAAAAAATACAACATTTAAAATGTTCCTACGGTGTACATTTGGTTTTTTTCGGCAATGTGTAAAAGGTTTTAAATTTCAAGATTTTCGGCCATTCTTATGTTTGATGATCCTTTTTATACACTTAAGTACATTTTTAATCCAAACTACGTTTGAAATTTTCTTAAACAACTTTTTAAACTTTTTTAATAATCTGTTTTCTTTGTTTTGAATTTCTGTTTGCTACTGTTGTTTTTATTTGAAATCTAATCAATAACTTTCATTCTGCTACTCTTTTACTGCTTCCCTTTTTATTACATCCTGAAATTGTTTTCATTTACAAAAGAATGTTTCATTAAGAGGCGAAAGTATCTGCAGGAGTGGGAAATTGCAGATAAAAAAACAAAATCGTGAATTAAATGCGTAGTATTTTAGTAACCCTTACCGCTAAAGAGCAGATCTTTTAGCGATATTACTGAATATTATTTGTGAGGATACAGCCAGTCCAAGTGACAACATGTGGATGTTTATTATTGGTGGCTAAAATATATCAGGCAGTGTCTTATGCCATAGATGGTCCGTATTCTCGTTTTTAAGTCATAAAACCTTATTTTATAATATCGCCTTCTTACCAATGCGCATTTCATTCACCCTTCTTCTAGCTACTATACCAAGAGATCGGTTTGTCGAAGCCTAATTTTTTCCCTGTAAATCGCAATTTATTGGCTGCAGTATGTAATTATTTTTTTCTTGGCACTTGAGCTACTTTACTGTGCTTGATGAAATGTGTAACAACGGGATGACTGCGCTCTTTTTGTACCTCGAGATTTGGCTATATATTCTTAGGCTTTTACTTTTCGTTCAGTTACAGCGAATTCAGTCAAATTTAATGCACATTTAACGTTTACCGAAATAGGGTTTTAGAAGGATAATGACCGCATTGTCACGACACTTTTGAAACCCCATCCTAAATAAGCGATGTAATCCAAATATTCCTAGGTTCGCATCTATCAAGCATTTACCCTGAATTGAGTAAAATTTGGCACACATCATGCGCTTGGTAAACTAAGTTCCGATAGTGAAAATGGAAGGCATTTCATTCACATCACTTCCTGTTTATCGAAATTTAATTTTTCTTCTAATTCGTGGACTGCAGAAGCTTTTTTTTGGTCAACTGCATTACAGCACTCGTTGAAATATGAAAAAATCGATCGAATAACCACGCCCTTTCTGGCACCTCCCACTCAAATTACATTAATGAATCCATAAAATTCTAGATTTACGTCTTTTGATTTAATTGCATTAAATTTGAAAAAAAAAGAAAATAGTAAGCGTCAGACGTAAACTGAGTTCTACGAATGAAATTTTTTCATTGTGCGTTAATTCGGAGCGAACGTAGTTTTTTGCCATTAATCCCTTCATTCTTTAGGATATACAACAAATTTTTGTGAAAGGGATCATAACAAATTTAAAGTACCGTGAGACCCAAGTACTGAAACTTAAATTTTAAGTGTTATGAGATTAATTGGGTATTTCTGAAAACTTAGCTCATGGGCAGATGTTGTAGATCAGATAACAGACCACAAAGTGCACTAAAGGCAAAATGCGTTTGCATCTTATTTTATTATCAAAGAAAAATGATGGGGCCAACAAAGACGAGCCAACAACGGTCTCGAATTCAGACATGCTTCGATGTTTACCAAAATCGTCGCGAACTCTTCATACGTATACCTAATTTGATGTGTGTTTTACAACTTCTCACACCAGCCTCCCAGAGTCCTCCCATGTAAGGCGCGGCAGCGGGAATAGAGTGTCATTCTAGCTTTTGTTGGCCATAACGCACAACACTCTTGTCTTTGAGCTCAGAGACAATTTTGATAAAGTTGGGTCTTATTTCTTTTGCAGTTCCAACAAAATTTCTGCCGTTGTCTGAATATATACGATGGGGACATCCACGGCGAAAAATGAATCACGAGAGCGCTGCCAAAAAAGCTGACGTAGAAACAGGCTGTAAATGGATAGCCAAATAGACACATATAGCCACGACCGCTAAAGTTTTTAAAATCAAGTGGGTCAGCGAAGTCAACCCCAGCACTAGTAAAAGGTCGGCTGAATGTCACTCATTTCATCAGGGAGAGTAACCATTAGTTGATGTTGATGCTTTTTACGAGCAATAACACACTCCTTACAATTGCGAACATGTGTTTTTATCATTGTTTTCGCTCTGATGATCCAACACTCTAGCCTAACAGAAGTCCACGAGGGTTTAACGTGAGTCTCGCCGTGAAGGCCTTACCTTACTGTGCGACACATAATCCCCATTGGAGAAGGTGAGGCCTATCTTACCACCTCTGCTACTCTATGGGTCTGTAGCACCCGGTTGCAATGCAACTCCACATTCGAGCACAAAGTCTCTACCAGCGATTTTGGTATCAACCACAACCCGCGTGATGCTCCCACTAGGGGTCCTACACCAAATGATCAGGCGGGAACTCAGTCCCGGGGCCTCCTGATCCCCACGCTACCGGCCAAACTCACTGGTTGGAGCTGCGCAGCAAAGCATATGGCCAAGCTACTACCAAATCGTGATCATACTTCACGGGATTGGTCGCCCTGTGGCAAAAGATACAGACTGGACATTTTTACATACCTGCAGGCACGGAGACCCCAGGCAGATGGAACGGTCAATACTACATTGCAAGGATGCAGTATCCTCACCGGTGGGAGGCGGGGAAAACTCCAAACCCCTTCCGTTCGGCGACGGTGAACGGCAACCATGAAATATAGACATAGGGAAGTCCTCATGCCTGTCCGTACCCCCCGAGAGATCAAAAAGATACAGATGACAGGGCACGAACCCGAGACCTGCCCGTGTGTATCCCTATCACTCCCGGTACCAGACAAAGCCTCTGGTGAAACTTCGTAGATAATCTAACTCTGTAGAAAATCTACTTCCAGCCTAACAGTGGCGAGAGTGAGTTGAAGTCCGCCATGTTGAGTCAATTTATGGACGAATGCCACGTAAAGTGCCGCAAACCTACTTTTATATGACAATGACCATGTAGAACCTAATCGTCCATTCGCCCGTATGAGCTTGTCTTTGTCCAAAAACGGCTCGAGTCTTGCTTTAGCCATGGTGGACCGAACCACCATAAATTATTCTCCTTTAACTCTAAAGGAGTCAGCCCCCGGGTTGCAAGATCCACCGGGTTACCAAAGGCACGCTCATGATGACAATTAGTGCCAATTTTGTCTTGTATTATAGAGACTCTATTCGATATAAATGTTGTCCACGTGTACAAAGGCTTCTTGAGCCACGCCAATACTATCGTAGAGTCAGGCCAAGCAAATAGTTTATTTTTATAAATTTTTAGTTGGGGAAGAGTTGAGTTAACTAGTTTCGATAATAGAAGACCCCACAAACCTCCAATCTTGGCAACGAAAGTTTTTTAATTGGCGCTACTTTCGACTTAGAAGCAAGTAAATTAGTGTAAACTTTGGCACCAATTTCTACTCTTAAATACAACGTCGCAGCATATGCAAGCTCTGATGAATCACAAAACCCGTGTACTTCAACCAAACATTCTGGCGAATAGTTTACCCATCGTGGGATTTTGACGGTATTTAGTTTAGAGTATTTTCTAATGAAGTTTTTCCACCTAAGTGTGGTCATTGGTTTTAACGGATCATTCCATCCGATTTCATCGAGCCACAGCTGTTGCATAATAATCTAGGCAGTTATTACAACTGGAGACAGCCAACCCAAAGGGTCTCGTTTTGTAAATGAATTTTCGGCAACAAAATAAAACAAATCGTAGGAAGCGCTCATCATATAATGATTTTAATTCTGGCTTTGTGGCCAAAGATTTCTCGTTTCGGAGAAATTGACTCAGCTATGTATCTATTTGTGCCAAGAGCAAACTTCTTCGACTTCCCAAAACTTTGTCTACTGGTTGTATAATGACACCCTAGTACAGTAAGAAACTCGTGCTGTACGTTTTGGAGCAAAATTGTTTGTTGGGCCAGCCACAATCCAATCAAATATTGTTTCTTTAGCCAGCAACGAACCACGAATACCATGTTGCACCCCACTGAGCAAAATAACTGGGTACAAATTTCCTCCAAGGAGAATGTCTACGGAACCACTTTGACAAAACGTGGGATCTGCATATTCCAATTTTGGAAGCTGCTCAAGTAATGCAAGTTCAAATGAATGTGTAGGAATGTTCCCCGAAACATTCGGTACTACCAAGACGTCAGTGCCAACAACAAATTCTGGGCTTTTTATTGAGCCAATAGTAAAGATTGCAATCTTGGAACATTCTCCTAGAGATTCACCACCTAAGCCCATAATATCTGCTGAGACAGATTTTGTCGGTAATTTCAACAACTTTTATATCCTTTGCGAGATAAAGGAATCATTTAAACATGTATCAATCAGGGCTTTTACACTATACGACTGGCCATCTTTAATGATATTGACTTAAGCAATGGCTAACATTGTCTTATTCAATACCGTCGAATGGTATGCCCAAATATTCCCCGAAGTCGAAGGTATATCATCGGACTGTAAATTCTGATTTTGGGAAGACTGGGTTGTACCCGAAGCTGCCACTGTGTCATCATTTTTTTGATGGGCCATTTTTTCTTTGTGTAAGAACGTGAGATGTTTAGATGTATATTTTGTACAAGTTCTACTGTTGCATTCAGCAGACATGTGTCCCAGAGCCAAACAATTTATACAACGCTTTTCTTTTTTCACAATAGATAATCGGTTCTTGAAGTCCATGTTCAAAAACTTGGGACAAGATTTCAAAATATGAACTCCCTTGCATGAATTGCACTTGCTATCATTAACTTTGGTGGGATGGACTTTAAATTGTCTTGATTTATCCAATTGATTTTATTTTGACATAGGTTCTTGCGAAACATTTGCCAAATTAGGGCTAATCATATCCGAAACACTTTCCAACGCTTGGAACTTTTTGGTAAGAAAATTGTTCAAATCCTCCCAACGAGGCATTTCAGTTTTCTTCGATAATGATCGTTCCCACAGAGAGACAAAGTTACCCTACGCATTTTAGAGGAACGCTGATACACGAAAATTGGATCCCATGATCCAGTATCTATGTTGTACAATTCAAGGACCGATATACAATTAGTGATGTCACGTTGAAGCTTTTTTAGACCACTCGCAGATTCTTGTGTAACGAATGCGTTTATTCTCATATTGATTTTCAAAATTTTGCCAAGCTATAGCAAATCCTTCTGTGGTAAGCGGAATATTTGTATTTATCTCCCTTGCTTCACCACTAGTTTTTTTAAAGAGGTGATATAATTTTTCCACCGGGCTAAGCTTTTTGTTGTTGATGTAATCCCCATGTAAAATTTCCGTGCCACACGGTGGAACAGAAATTGAAGTTGAAACTTTCTGATCCGTTGAGGCAGAAATAATTTTAAGTTTCTCTTTCCACTCTCCTATAGTCGCAACACAACTTATATATGTAGCTATTGCGAGCCATTTTCTTATTATTTTTTATAACCTCTTTATTCTTTTTAATACGTTATATTTTTTGTAGATTTTTTGTAGCTCATTATATTTCATCCCGTCAGCTTCCTTCAACTGTTGTTCAAAAGACGAAAGTTCTTCACAATGAATTAAATATTCTTCTATGAGGGACATATTTACCAAAAAAAAAAATTGAAATTCGCTTTCAATCAAAATTAGAATTTGCAACCAAAAATAATGTCAGTCTAAGGGCCAAACGAGGCTTGTGCTAGTGTGGAATTGTAATTAACGAAACAATTTAAAAAAAAAAGCAATTTTTTTTTATCAGAAATTCTTTTCCTCACACTGTAATAGCAATGGCAAAGCAATGAAAAATCAATGTAAATCAATGCGGCTTCCAATATTGTGCCAAAAAAACTTTTTTTTTTTTATAAAAAACAAATTTCCCACCAAGATCAATTTCGCTCCATTGTGTTTGTCCGCACGATAACACAATGAGCCAACAATGTCTTCGATGCTGAGGCGACAAATTCGACAAAACAATAATCAAATTTGGAGATGATTTTCGTTAAAAATGATTTTTCGTTTACTGTGCTTTATGGGAGAGCGAGTGTACACTGCGAGTCAGCACGCATCCAATATTGGGGCAGCAGATTTGAATAAACGTGAACCTCAAAAATACATTTTCCAAAAAATTTATTTTTCAGTTACAGTGCTTGATGGAACGATATGCACTTATGGTATAATATGCTTAAGCATAGGTTAAATTTATTTTCCGAAAAAAAAAAGTTTTTCCGTAATAAACAATTTTCTCACAAATGGGTTTTTTACACCTCAATGTACCATTTATTTTACAAAATTATGTCGCTTTCAAATAAATTCATCGGCTATGTACAACAACAATTTGCAGTAGATGTGCAAAATAAATGAGCGATAAAAAGGGAGACAAAAAAATCCCGTTTGCATGTAAAAACAAATCACTTGTATGTTCCAGAGACAATCAAAGGAAAAAAAGAATGTGCGTTCATACGTATGAATATATGTGTGTAAAATTTTTCAACTGGACTAATAACGGATCTTAGTGACACGCAGAATTAAGACCACAGTAATAATATTTTTAGATTTCCCTCAGTTTTTTTTTATTTTATATAAAAAAGTAAAAAAAAAAACATTTATGCATTGCGGACTAAAACACGCTTATTCAATGACAACAAAAAATAAGGAACCTCATTGTCTTAAATAAAAATTATTCAAAAAAGATTATCATGTCACCACGATTTTGCTCTGCAAAATCAAGGACACACCTTAGAGAAAAATTTTGAATTATTAAAAAATAAACAAAAATTAGGTAAAATTTTACCTTTTCTAATATTTTGTTGGAAACACTTTCCTTTTATCTAATACCGCCTTCACCCTTTTTTTCATAGAATTTTCCAAGTTTTTTGTTTCTTCTGTACTAATGCTATCTCATTCTTTCTTAAGAACCTCTTTTAGTTTGGCTTTGCTTCGAATTTCATGTTTGTGAATTTTCTTTTCCAAAATTTCCCATAATTGTTGTATGGGGTTAAAGTCTGGGCTTTGTGTGGGCGGTGTGCTTCGGGTCGTTGTCCTGTTGAAAATAGTAATTCTCGGCTAGGCCCATTTTTAAGGCACTTTCTTTTAAATTATTTGTTTAAATATCTAGGTATACGATACGTATGGGTTCATTGTATTTTCAATAAAAACTAAACTTTCCTCCTCCATGTTTAATTGTCTTCATAGTGTTCTTTGGATTTAAGGCTTCCCCTCTTCTCCGCCACACTTTTGAGCGTCCATCTGAACCGAATATATTGTATCCCAAAACTCTTAGGGCTTGTCTAAATACTGTTTTGCGAAATCGAAGTTTGTTCCTATTCACTAAGCTAATAAGGGGTTTCTTTGTAGGTGTACACGACTGTAGAACCTGTCTAGCTAGGCATCTTCGAACAGTATCAGGGGAAACTTTCTTACCCTGATATTTTTTAAGATCGTCACTTATTTTTCTGGCACTTGTGAACGGGTTTTTGTCAATAAAACGCCTTATGTATCGCCTATCTTTATCGGTCAATTTGGCTGGTCGGCTAGCCCCAGGTTTATTCTCTATTCGATTTTCATTTATTTTTCGTTGTATCACTTTTCTAACAGCATACCGACTTCGAGACCAATTTTTTTACCAATTTCATCGTAAGATGTTTTGTCCTTCCCACATAAATCGATTACAATCTGTTGCTCTTCGAGGGTAAGCTGTTTACGAGTCGCCATTGTGAAATTTTTCCACCTCAAAACAATTAAGTTGTGGACATTTTGCACGTGACTAGCTCGAAGCTATTTTCTGACTTGAATGAGACTGTCTTTTGCTATCACTCAAATTCTATTGTAAACTTCTTTAAAAAAAAAACGGTAAGTCTGCCCTTAATTTCGCAGAGCAAAATCAAGGGGTAATATAACTGTTTTTATAGTAAATATTCTACTATGCCTTGATTATAAATTCTTTTTATTGAACATCAATTACAACATTTTAATTTCAATACTGGTATATTTATTTCCTTTACCATTTTCTATTTTATAAACATAATATTAAACAAAAACTAAAAAAAGTATTCATGTGTCCTTAATTTTGCGTGCCACTGTATATTATTTTGCTCGACATCTCGCAAAAAATTAAACATTTCATATTTATTTGCGCCAAATATTTGCACTGGATTTTATGCCTCATGCAGTAGCATTGTTTGAGCCAATGTTGTTCCACTTTGTATGACACTTTAAAATCGCCTGCACATACATACATATGTACCTTTTTCCCTTTTTTACTCCGTCCGGTGGTTTTGTGGATGTTCCGAAGTGCCAAATATTGTTATGAGCGCTGGTTTTTATGGAGGCTTCGAAGGACCAAATGTTGATTTGGAAGTCAACTTGTTACCGCACCACCGGACCAAAACCTATTCCACCGGCGGCGTCAACCAAATTCGCTTTGCCCTAAAGCAAGGGCGGCAACAACAACAATAACGGGAACCGCAACCGCAAAGGTCGAGAACACCCTCGTTAGAAACAATAATTGGTTCTTTGTTTTTTCTTTTGCAATAAACAAAGCAAATAAACACAGCGCGAATTTCAAATGAGAGAACGCTCTCCTTCACTTCACTGATGCTTTCTCGTTGCCCTGAGGGAAAATCAAAACACCCTTCTTCTTACGTCACGATCTTGTTCTTTTATTCACACTATCAGACTGATCATCGAACTAAACAAAAAAAGAGAACAATGCCATCGAAACTTCTTGTGTTTTGAAGTTTCTAGTCGGTAATCGGTACATTTGCATATGTAGGTCAGGGTTGCAGTTCATTGTAATTAGAGATGAGCAATCCGTAGTCAAAGGCCCAAATCAAGTTGTGTGTGTGTTAACCTATGTACATATGCGAATAGTCGGAGTTTATGCGAATGGAACACAAATGGTTCCTGCTTAATACATACATATGTGCCGGAATTAGTGGCGAAAGGCGGAGAAAATCAGGCAACTGGAAAACAGTGGAATATTACAGTTGATATACGTCGTCAAATGAACTACAGTCATTGGCACTGTATTTCTTCTGAAAAACACAGAACTTTGTTTTGCTAATTTATTTACAAAACTTCAACTTATTTCGTTAAAGTGAATCTTAAGACTGACTTAACCTTATTCTCTTAATTCTAACGACACCTGACTAACGTCAATGAAAGCATGCTCTCCAATTACTGAGAGCATAATTGCATTGAGCGAAAAACGTGTTGAAGCTTTTTTGCAAGTATGTATGCAAAATTTTGTGGAAGAAACATTTTCAGTATTTCTGTAGAAAATTTTTTGGAAAATTTGGAATTTTGAGGAAAACATTGTGTTTGGTTACGTCTGGAACGTAACTTTTCCCCCCTTAGATAGTAGACTCTCCTGAATCGTCATATACAATTTGTAATTATAATTACGGAGACTCAGGAGAGTCTACTATCTAAGGAGGGAGAAGTTACGTTCCAGATATATTCTATGTATTTATATACATATATATTCTATTATATGTAAAATATTTATTTATTTATTATTTTTTTTTTCTATTAAATTACTTTAAACGATATCTTTCTTTAATGGCCTCAAGTTCTATATCCTCCAAAGTATTTTTTTTTTTTGGTTTTATTGATCATTTTATTTTGGGGTTTTCCTCTTTTAAAATGGCATATTGAAATGACAATTAATATGACAACTATGAATAAAGTGGCGTTAATTCCACAGGTAATGCTTTTATGGAGAATCAGTTCGTTGATATCCTCGTTATTCTTGAAATTGTTAATAACAATTTTATTAAGCCGCGGTTCAAAGCCGTTCCAGGATAAAAGATATTTTCGTACATTGTTTCCTTTTGATTGAGAATTTTTCATGATCAACCGTCTGGTATTTTTATTGTAAAGAATAACTTGTCCTTCCGTATAGTTGAAAACGTCCATTTTCATAAATCTTAGTTTGAAAAAATCTACGTCAAATTTGTTTATCTCCTCAGATGTAAGTAGGCTAGGGTGAAAAATATGGTTCTTAGCTGACGCTATGTTATCCTTTTAGGCACGTCAATTTAAACATTGGTCAGTATACAAAAGTCGTCGTATAACTTCACTGTATTTTTTCTTTAAATCGTCTGTAGTATTTTTTATATTTGCTTATGAACTGTGTCTATTATATTATGGCTAATTTTATCGATAATGTCGAGGTGTTGAATAATTCCTTGTCGATCGTCATCATTCATCACCCCGGCTAACCATTTGTAAGTATGACCCACGAGTTTAAATAGCCCTCTTGTTTTTTTTACATCCTAACGGAGTATTTGATTTTAGTTTAGATTTTATTGTTTTTATTTTTATACCAAATATTTCCCTGTTATGCAAATCTAAACTATTGATATTGTCTTCGATTTGATTCACAGTATGGCTTAATTCTTTTGTATCTATAACATGCAAAATTGTAGCGGATTGGCTTACTACTTCATCCTTTCGTAATTTGATCTGTGTTTAACTCGACTCCTCAGTAATTGGGTTAATTTGAAGGAATGTCAATACCTGCAAATTTATAAGGTCTTTTTATATTTGTCGTGTGAACATTTCTTAAATTGCGTTTGACAAATTTCGGTTCTTCCTTTTGTCTTAAACTCTTATAATCTGTTATGAACCCTATTTCTCTTCTTTCTGTATGTGATTCCCCATTGCGATTTAGTTTTCCAATCATATGGCTTTTCTTACTTTCTAGTCTACTTCTGATAAAATCGTGATCTATGGTGCAATTAATTACATCAAATGGACTACATTTGATAGTGCTGTGCACTGTGTTGTTATAAAATGTTACAGCTTTCGCCATTTGCGTAATTATTGGCAATTTTTCTGAAAGATTCAGTGTTCTAATTTTTTCAGTTAAAGTATTGTTAAGGCGTTCGATATCAGAATTTCCTGTATGACTATTTGGTTTAGTAGTATGAAGTTCTATTCGTTTTTGTGTTAAAAAATCTCTAACATTTCTGGAATTGAATTCATTATCAAAAACAAATTTTTTGATAGGACGTTTTATTGCCAAAAACTCGTTTATTTTACTTATTATCGCTTGATTGTTTCTATCAGGTAAATGGAAACACACAGCATGTTTTGAAAACTTGTCAATCAAAATTATAAATTAATGTTTACTGTATTAACATGAACTATTTCGTTCAGTGTGGTTGGCTTTTCTGTTAAATGATACTTTGTTTTGGTTGGATTGCGGTCATATTTCCCCCCGGAGCATACCTATATATCGCAGTTATTGACAATTTCCTGTATTTTAAGTTTTAATTTTGGGTGATAAATCTTGTGCTTTATACCCTCGTAAGTGGGAATAATTCCAGCCTGCCCTACTTTGCTTTTATGGAAAAATGATATCCGCTTTCTTAGCTCACTTTTATCTTGAAATAACTACATTTTACAAAAGATATCTTTCCATTGCTTGGGGATGTGCCCAATAAAATTCGTTGTAATTTATAAAATTGACGAGGATTAAGCTCGGAGAATATCGCAATCTTATATTTATCCAAATGTCTTCGGACTATATTGATGACGTTATTAGAGTCGAGGTCTCGTTTATCGATACCAATTTTTGTGTTATGGAACATGGTCATTGTCTCGATTTCCTTAGTTTCAACCAAAATTATTTGGTTTTTAAAACGGCTTACAATTGTATCGAGAATCGGAAAGTGATCGTAAAATTTTCAGCTTGTGAATGCACAGTTTCACCGTCCTCTGATTGATTGTGATGACTAGTGCTTGGCATTTCATTCAAGTTTTCTTCTTAAGAATGGTCAGTTTGGACCGCTAAAGTGGCTTCTGATTGCTCTCCCACATTTAAATTCTTAATGCTGAGCATTTCATTTAAAGTCATTCCCAATATCATCCGAATCAAGTATATTTATTTCACAGTTTTTGCTATTAATTCGGCTATTTAATTTTTTTTTCCTGAAATGTATTCAATTTTGGCATCATATTCTCCTAACTGCACTAGGCGTATTTGTAGTCTCGGATTTGTATGTTTGCCCGAATATTTAGCTTGTAACCACTTAAGTTTGTAGATCAAATTCCCTTCCGAAAAGATAAGGTCTATAATGTTTGACTCTCCAAATTATCGCTAATAATTCATTCTCGATAGTGGAATAATTATGCTCATGATTGTTTAATGTTCGTGAAACAATCGAAATTCGATGACCTTCTTGAGTTACAACCGCACCAATTGCAAAGTTACTAGCATCAGTAATAAGCTTAGAACGCTTGTTAAAATTAAAATATCTTCAAATTGGTGGGTTCGTTATTATATCTTTTAGTTTTTCGAATGCTACAATATAATTTGGATCTTTTATGTTAAACCTTATGAACTTTCAGTAAAAGCCTGTTGTCCCTAAAAAGGACTTAATCTGTT
This sequence comes from Philornis downsi, assembly GCA_019455685.1. Classification (NCBI taxonomy): domain Eukaryota; kingdom Metazoa; phylum Arthropoda; class Insecta; order Diptera; family Muscidae; genus Philornis; species Philornis downsi. Next base: position 317,135 of record JAHXMU010000434.1, read on the forward strand.
TTTGTGTTATCAGAAGCCTTAATTTCTGAATCACTTCGACCTTGGTTGGATTTGGTGTGACCCCTTCGGGTGTATACATAGTTATGACCTAGAAACTATTTGAACCTATTTGAACTTTGTCCTGTTGTTTTTAGGGTTTGAAATATTTTGGTCATGTTTTGTACATGTTCTCTACCTAATTTATCCAAAATTCCTTCCATATTGGGAATTGTAAATTTATCACTTAATTAATTTAATTTTCTGCAATCGACAACAATTCGCCACTTCTGAACGCCTGAATTATAGATCTTCTTGGCACTACACATAAAGGATTATTATAAGGTGAGTTGCTTTCTTTAATTATTTTTTATTCTAACATCTCCTTTATCTGTTTCTGAATCTCCTGTTCATGTGTTTGTGGATATCTATAAATTTTGGAATATATTGGCCGGTCTATTGTTGTCACTATTTCATGCTGGATTTCCTGTGTTGCCGAAAGTTTACCTCCCTCTTTATAGAAAAGGTCTTTGAATTTGTGTAATAATTTGGTAATCAATTGGTTTTCTTCGGAATTTGAATGTTTTAAATTTAAATTTTCAATATCGTTGTGTTCAAGTGAACAAATTTCCTGAGCTATGTATGGGTTGTAGTGTTCAAATGGTATATTGTTACCTAAAATGGTCATGAATTTATTCTCTACATCAATCTTAGCTTTAAGAGGGAAGAGAAATTTTTGTTAGTTACGACCGAATAATTTTTGCTATTGAAGTTAATTACCTTCCAAGAGAAGGTACCTGAGGTTGTGAATTTTCTAGGTATGGGTATAATAGTTTTGTGTCGCTTGATTTATTCCGTTTATGGTTCTGTATGAAAGGGGTGTTTTCAGTTTTTGAGCAGGAAATGAATTTCCGAGGACATTTGGCTTAATAATACTTGTATCGGATCCGGTGTCTATAAGACATTTATTTTTTTTATTACTAATTGTTACCATTACTATGGGCAATTTTGTGGTGGAGGCTGCAGAGAAACATTTACATCTTCTTCTTCGTATTCAAAATGCCTATATCCATAGGTTCTGGTTGTTGCCTACTGTGGTAGGACATTTTGGTCTGCCTAGAATTAGTTGGATTTGTAAAATTATTGCTTCGTCCTAAATTTTGCCAGTTGCTGTATTTAGTTTGAACGCTACTATTTGGCTTCCAAGTAATATTTTGAAAATAGTAGTGTATATTTGGCTTAAACTTGTTATTTTGAAAACTATTATTTGGCTTTGATTTTTTCCAATTATTATTTGTTTTTTGTTTATTCTGCAAATATGATCTATGGTTAAACACAATGGCCCTAGTGTCATCTAATAATTTCAATTTCGTACATTTTATTATTATGTCATTCGAGCTTGCATTTTCATTTAAATGTGCCCTCATCGGTCCGTCTATTTTTTCTAGCAATATATCTAGTAGGTCCCTGTCTACATTTTTTGGTCGGTAGATAACAGGTTTTAACGGGTCAGACAAGTATATATCATTGATTTCAAATTTACAATTCTCTCTTAAATTACTCACTTCAACCGTTCGGCACAGGTTGAAAAATTGTCCATAAGTTGTTCTTGCACTGAATGCCTGTTGGATTTTTGATTTCATCTCTTCTCACGTAGCGCCACTTTGTAGTTCCCTTATCCTGCGTCCAGCGTTACCTTGGATCTTTGCCTTGGCCACAATTCTTAGGTAAAACTGCACTAGGTTCACGTTCGTACCACACAGAACCAAATTTGCCTCTACAGCGTGAAACCCATTTGTCGTTTTCCGCAAGGGGTTTCAAGCGTCGAAATCAGTTGATGACGTCTTTGGGAAGAAATTCCTGTGCCTGAATATTCTGCTGTTGCTGTTGTATTTGTTGTTGCTGCTGCAGTTCCTGTTGTTGCGGTAATTGTTGCTGTTGTATTTGTTTTTGCTGCTGCATTTCCTGTTGTTGCTGTAGCTGTTGCTGTTGTATTTGTTGTTGCTGCTGTTTCATTTGTTGTTACTGAAGTTCCTGCTGTTGCTGTAGTTGCAGTTGCTGGTTTTTTGGTAACTCCATAATTTCCATTTGTTGTTTTATTTTGTTCTCCTGTTGTTTCAGTATCGCTTCCATTTCCACAATATCCATGCTGGGTTGTGCCATAATATTACGGTTTTCATCAAAAAAAACTTTTCTATTCATAAGTTATAAAAGTTTGAATTAATATTGCGACGGCTCCTTTTCGCGAAACTAATCTTCGGATTAGTTTTCCTTTATCGACTGCACCAATTACGTTATAAGAGCGTTATAAGAGAGAGAAACACAGGACTTTGTTTTGATTATTTATTTACAAAACTTCAACTTATTTGGTTGAAGTAATCTTAAGTCTGACTTAACATTATTCTTTTAATTCTAACGACACCTGTCTTACGTCAATGAAAACATGCTCTCCAAATACTGAGAGCATAATTGCATTGAGCGAAAAACGTGTCTAAGCTTTTTTGTAAGTATGCAAAATTTTGTGGAAGAAACATTTTCAGTATTTCTGTAGAAAATGTGTTTCGGTTGGAAAGGAAATTTGACGGAAAGATGGTGTTTGGTTACGTCTGGAAAGCAAATTGCGTTTAGTCGGGAAAACTATCCAATTTTGTGGGTTGGGCTAAAAAAAAAACAAAAATATCGAATTCCCTGCATAATTATTTTTATAAAGAAAAAAACAACGTTCAAACTAATTTGAACGCTTAGAAGAACTGAATTCCGGCATGTATTGGAAGCAGATAAACACGTCAAGCACAGGACTTTCTCCCTTCTCTAAGCAAAACTGCAGCAGGATGTTTGAAAGAGAATGGCTGACGGCTCAATCATTTCGGCTATGATTTCTTTATATATCCATTATTATTTCATTATTATTGTTTTAACGAGTAAAATCTTGCGATTTGAATTTACGACTTGCCCTACCTACCAGTAATTGTAATTATTTAGCTATTTAATCAATGGATGTTGATGCATCTTTTACATAAATCCGGCAGCATAAAGTAACCGGTTACGGATTTTAATTCTTTACGAGATACTTAATAATCTCTTCATAAGTGCCATTATTTCAGCTTGAGAAATTCAACAGTTAGCACAGATGGGGATTGGCGGTCATTCGCTCGGACTACGCTTGTTTATGATGTTATTAAAAACTTTTTTTTACATTTTTAGTTATGTGTTACTTGTGTTGGCAAACAGCGCAAATCGCGTTCCTGCGGCATGGATCCAACGTCATTTCCCGGTTAAACTACTCTGTAAACACAGTTTCTTAAACTGTGTCGTACAATCTTTGCCGTTGTGGTCTTCCGCACACATCATAAAATAAAGAAACTCACAGTTGGAAATTCTTTTGTATTATATAGTAGATTGCAATCCCTAATGGAAAAAACTGTCAGGCAACATTTATTTTCCTCTTTGTTTCCGTATTAGTTAATTTTTAATAAAATTTTCTGAAGTTTCTGTTGGTTTCGCTACACAAGCACATGAAAAATTATAGGGCAAACTTAACTTCCTAGCCAACAATAAGCGTAAAATATGAACAAATGCAGTTTTGTTTTGCAGCAAACCCCAATGGAGAAGATTGGAGGTATTTACAACAGTGAAGGCAATCAACGCAAATTAATTTATGGTTATTTTGACTGAATTTGTGATGCAATAAGACAAACTTTTAAGATTGCGGGTAAACAATATGAATAGAAAATTACATTGGACTAAAATGAAAAGTGATTCTAATAGGTTATAATAATTTACGAAGAAAGTAATGAATACATATTGCCGCTCTGTATGTAATACAAATTTATTTTGCCATTTTATCAAGCTTTAATTTCTTGGCTATGTTTAGAGTTTTCTAACCCCCACTTTTTCAGTTTTGTAATTGCTCTGAATTGGAAAAGTTTGTTGAAGGTCTGACGGTTGACTTTTACAACAATTTAATGCAATCGAGAAACATTTAACGTACTGCGGTCTACTAATTGGACTTTACAGGGGGAAAATAAAATTTCGATGAATTGTAAATTTGTATGCTAATAGCAGTCCGTTTTCAATTGATTGCTTGAAAGATATGAAGCCATGGATAATATGGATTAAATCGGTCGTTTTGTAAGGAGTGTGATAACTTGATCGAGTCTACTCAAGTTTTACCAGGCGTTTGGAAGCAATACAATGCCAGTGCCAAAGGTTATGTAACGGGGCTTTCCCTCTGTAAAAACAGTGATGGAAATCTGGTCACAGATACATACGTAGAGTATGCTGAAATTATGTCGACAAAACTTCTATAAGCTCTTAGTTTCGGTTAGTGCCCACAAGCAAAACGAAATCAGAAATGCGGCGTCGCAGCTTGAGAACAACAAATCATCGGCTGTCGATGGCTTACCGACGATGAGGTGGTAATCGCCACACATCAGGCTCAATGAATGCATGCTCGACGACTACAATTTTATCGTATTATGCCTTGTGTTCAAAATACTGTTGGAGGCGATTCTGGCGAAATTTGTAGTTAGCGTGAATGGTACCATCTGTAACAAAAATGGATAAAAGACAGCAAAAACAGATCTAGTGGTAATCGCAGGCAAAGTCAAGAAAAACAGGTGGAACTTCTTTGGTGTAACCTACCAAAATGTCGACACTTAAAACTTTGACAAGGCCAAATTTTATCAGAAAGTATGCCTAGTTGTATTGCTATACGGATCTGAATCATGGGATATGATAAGAAGGTAACGAATCTCTCTTCGAGAGAAATTCTTGGAAAAATATGTGGGCCAATTATTGTTAGCGAGAGCATCGGCGCCATATGCATCATAAGCTGTACACTGACATCGATGTGGTCTAGCGCATCAAAATAAAATTATTGCGTTTGTTGGTATAAGTTGTTTGAATGAACTCAAATGCTCAACGACTTTTATAACACTGTCAAAAATTGGTGTTAATGAATTGACGAATGCGTCATAATCCGTTACATAAGATATAGTTTAAGCTTCGGAAAAGATAATACGACCACTATTGAGTACATATTTAGCAGCAGAATATATTTAAAAATATATAATTTTGCTTTAAATCGGCAGCGCTGTGCGCAAAACTGCGGTCAAACTAATGGTAATAGTCAAAAGTGACATTTTAAAGTTATAGTTATCATCAATATCTATTTTATGGAGCTACGATTGTTTTGGAAACTATTTATCTAAGACCATCAAGTAAATATTTAATGGCTATTTTCAGTGATTTAAATCTTAGTTTGTTCAACATAAAGCCATTATTAATATACACACATATTTCTCACATTTTTAATATACCGGTTAACCAAGGCAAAAACAGGTTAAACTGGTTGTTTGAAAACGCCATTTTTAAAATTTGAATAATCTGGCTATATTACGATAAGTTACATTTTACATCTTATTTGCTCTTTATCTGACCGAAAATACTGAAATAGATTTCTTTGCGCAAATTTTTCTTAGTTCAGTTCGAGCTCGATGAATTGAATCTACCGATTTATTATTTTTGTAATGTATCTAAGTAAATTGATTTTCTAGTTTTATATCAGGACTGTCATGGAAACATAGCTACACCAGCAATTAGTTCGGTTTTCTGTTCCTGGCATTTCATTCTCATGTAGACAGGAGAATCAACACTACATTCAATGTTGTTTCTGATAAGTATCAATAAATTTATTTTAAAATAAATAAGACAAGTGTTTAGCGTGTTCCGCGACTTTCTGCTATCGAAAAAAAATGGATTAAAGAAGTTGCGTTAAATTTTGTGTAAAAAATGGAATTAAGTGCTCAAAATTAATTGAAATGTCAACAGTGGCATATGGTGAGAGTACACTGAGTCAAAAAAATGTTTACAAGTGGTACAAGCTTTTCACTTGTTGAATGACGTCAACGATGATCCAGATTTGCTTAAAAGGGTCATAACTGGTGACGAATCATGGGTAAGCCAAAAAAGCAAGCCAAATTCGATCAAATGCCAAGGCTTTGCTCACTGTTTTCTTCGATTACTATGGCGTACTGCATCAGGAGTTCTTACCACAAGGGCGTACGGTAAATAAGGAGTATTACCTTGAAGCTATGCGCCGTTTTGGTGAAGCAACTCGAAATACGCCCGGAATTGTGGAAAAAATGTCATGGTTTTTGCATCATGATAATGCACCTGCTTACTCATCTTTGCTTGTGAGAGATTATTTGGCCAAAAGCAATACCGTTATCATGCCTCAGCCACCGTATTCACCAGATTTGGTCCCCTGCGACTTTTACTGACGCTATATATAATTACAACTTTTTATAATTACAACACTATTATGATTACGATTTTACAAGTTGTTAGCAACTTTTGGTTGAATTAAAAGCGAACTATATTTTTGTCCTTAAATTCTCATGAAAACCAGTATAGAAATTTCTGTTAAATGAAATCGGCTAATTTGTATGTGAATTTGCATATTTTATCAAACATTATAATGCACTATAACTGCCAAAATGTAGAGTTACCGCAGTCTGCGAGCAGGATTATAGCGAAAAATTAAATTTCAATAAATCGGTTGATTTTTATGGTAGGTACCTACCTGGGGTGCCTGGGGTGTGGCTACTTCTCAGAACTAAGTCTTCCATTCTTTCCATACGATAAGTGCCAAATATAACTGGTTTAAGCGTAACTGTTCAAACGATATGAAGCTAAGAATACATGGTTTAAATCGGTCATTTGTATGGGAGATAGCAGAATAAGAGTGGTTATGTTGACTATTTTTCAGCAATTTCCCCGACATTATCATTTAATACAACGGCAAAAGATGTAGAGAACTGTGACAACTTGACTATAAATTACGGAAGAAAGATTTGTATTACAGATGCCAGAAGGCCAGTAACAATGCGGTCTATTTTTTTCAGACAATACTATAGGGAACACTTAACTTAATTTTCTTAATTAAGTGTATCTGAATGAAATCTATGAATCTAAAAATATGTAGATTAAAAAGGGTTATCTTTACAATGGACTCGATTCAGATTGCTGCAATTTACAAATTAGGAGTTACAGGGAAAAATAATTTTAGGAAAATCGGACTTGTACCGGAAGGTGTGGGCTGATATAGGCTGTTTGTATTTTTCAACTATGATCTGGCAAAATATTAGGCTTTGTAAAGTTTAAAGAAGTTTCATAAATATTTACGATCGGTGTCTAGGCAGACAGACATAGCTCAATCGTCGTAAAAACCCATAAATCATATTTGATCAAAAGACATTACCTATTTCAAACATTTCCTTCAGTATGCTATTTTTTACAACATCAAATGATATACATATTAGAGGTGTGCAAAATGGTGATTTGCCAATCACAGTGAAAACTGTGATTGCGATTTGTCAATCACAGTGATTATAAACGGTGATTGAAACTGCGATTTGTAGCGTAGAGCGCTCAAATCTTGAAGGAGAACAAAACAAATGCACTGCAAACAGAAACAACTAAAAATTACGGTTGATGACTTTGCCGAACAATTTTTTAAATAAATATGAACAAAGTAACAGAATCAATCAATTAAACAATAAAATAACAAAAACAACAATTCATGTAACTTAACGGAACAACCTGTCGCTGTGTTTGGTATCAAATTGTATATACCTACAAAAACATGCAACGCCGTCTGTGACAGACACATTTTCGAGCAACTACCATAGCCATTCCTGTGTTGTTAAAAAGAGCAATCACAATATAAAGCGCACCCTGTGATTCAGTCATACATCTAACTGAATCACAGTATATAAGAAGTACTGCAAAGAGCAATCGCAGCGATTCACTGCGAATACTGTGATTTTCCGATCAGGTTACCAAAGCAGATTGCTCTTTTAACATAGTGGCATTGGTTTAGTAGAAAAAAGAGCAATCGCAGTGATTTGCTATTTTCAATCACAGTGACCAACTGTGACTTTGCAATCACAGTGAAAAAAGAACAGTCTGCTCTTTTTTGCACACCACTAATACATATACCTTCATTCCTTGCAGAGAATGTATAATATTATTCCATTTTGAATTAACTTCGCGATTTGAGTGTTTTTGATTTTCGATTGATTAAGTACAGACAGATGGAGTAACATACTAACAAACGTAGAAGACAGGAAAAAGTAGTGTATTCGGGCTTACCTGCCGCAATGTATAAACTAATGATATAAGGAGTGAAGTTGGAAAGAAAATTCCTTGAAGAATAGAAATTCTTCGAAGCTGATGTATTCAGAATACTTATAATGATAAAAAATTGTGCTACTTGGACACATGTGCAATATTTATATAGCGATGTGCTATTTTGTTATTTACTGATACCAATGACATCCTGCAGTTATTGTGATCATAGGTAATGTAAGAAAAGTCAAATATTCTTCTGAAAACCCAAAAATGAGATGTATTTTAGTTGTCCATAAGCAATATATCGTTTATGCACTCATATACGACACACTCATATACGGCAAACATATACAACTATTTTTAACACATTTTATACTGTTACGAAAATGTCCTTTGCTAAATGTAAAGCCAGTGAGATATTTAGCGATATTTAGCATTAAGCTGCGATTACAATGGTAATGATGCTTTTAGCGAGCATTCGCAATGTAAAGGAAAATATGCATAATAAATTTCCAACAAACAACTGATTGACTGATTGCTCACTTTTTATTAAGCACAATAGTACTGTAGACGTTAATGAAAATATTGTGCGTTAGCATGTGTACGTTTCCGATAAACAAATGACGTAATTTTTTACATTAGAAGTGAAGTTTTCTTTGGAAGCAGCACGCAGTGCTGTATTTCGTATATTAATAAATTATTAAAATGTACGGAATATTTACAATTGAAACCTAGCGGGGTTAGTACTATGGCTTAAATCATAGTTTTTGCAAAAAATAATTTGAATTTTCTTTCATGAAATTCATTTCTTAAATGAAATTCGAAAAAACGGCATTTAGTTCCTTTTTGTGTTATTTTGTTTCGAACAATATGAAATTTTTGAGCAGTTGAGTTACATTTTTATACTAAAAGAGAAAGGTCTTTATATGAAATGCCATGAGAAATGAATGGACAAGAAACGACATTGTCGTTATCACTGTAAACATGATCTTAAAACTGAATTTTTGTCCTCTGAAAACTGAATTTGATGTCCTCTGAATCAATTTAGAAATCGAGAATGGATTAATCGTATTCTACGTTATGTTATTTTTCAGAATAACATAAAAGCCCTACATATTCATTAGCAACTTTTCCCGGTATCGTTAGAACAGGAGCCCCTATTTTGTCTGGAAAGTCTTACCTCTAAACTTAAGTTCGCCACTCTTGTTACATTTGAGAAAGGCCAACCCATATCTTGTTAAATCATGTGTTATAATGGCAGTCTTTATTAATAGGGAAACGAGCGGGTGATATCTGTGAATATTGCGTCGAATGCGCTTACAATTTATAATTTTTATAGTCGATTGATCGATATCTGCCTGTCTGACTGATGCTGGGTGGTGCACACCACAACTGCCGTAAATATTTACGAAACTCCTTAAAACTTAGCCATCTTATGTTTTTCCGGTCGTTGCCGGAGATTGTAATTGAGCTATATCAACCTACCCATTCAGGTACAAATCACGAACAAAATTACCAATTTTTTTGAAATCAAATTTCCTTTCTGGTTACAACGTCAATATGTTCTAAGGACAAGGCACTATGGTTTCACTAAATTTAGTCAAATTTGGTACACGCTGAGCGTTTACCAAAATAGAGTTTTAAAACGAATATGGACGAATACAAATTGGACGATTTCCAAAATTCAATGATTCCTCTTTTAACTCTAATTACGTTCGTTACATTCTCTTACAATTTTTGATAAAACTGGAAGAAAATCTGACCAAGTAACCACACCCTTTCTGGTACCTTTCGTACAAATGACAGATTTAAGTCATATGTTTTTGCCCCCACATTTTCAATGATTTGTACTGAATTCATCCAAATTTGGCAATTATTTGCTAAAATAAACTCTGGGAAGAAAATGGGTGATGTTGCTACATTTATTCATACAGTGAAATTAATTTATAGAGTGAAATTGCTTAAGTTAAGAATATCTTTTATAAGTACCTGGCACCTAACTGAAATTTCTGTACCGGATTCTACTTATTTAGTTGGAAAGTGTTTCGCCCGTGTGAGTACGGCTTGCCCATTTGCACTTGTTGTGCAAAACTGTCTGAGTGCTGCAATATTGTACACCTTTTTTAACAAATCGGCGATAGCTATTAATAATTAAAGAAAGCTTCAAAGTTTCTTGCGCTGCAAGCATCCGTGCATGTTATAATCTGAAAGTAATTTTGTTTTTGCACTTATGCCCAGAATATTTCTCGAGTGAAAAACATTCATTTCTCATCATCAGATTTGAGATTGTGCATGCGGAAAACATTTGAAAACATTTATCAGGTTCAAATGAACGATCTTTTCGGAACGCCCTAATGAAGTCGTCCATACGTAGGAAATCTTTCTGGGACTTCAAACCTTAAACAATTATTATCGTTCTAGTAAAATAAGTTGGGACTATTTTGCGACCATATGGTAATCTGGTAAATTTAAACTAGTCACTGATAGTTGAAAACGTCATATAATTCCTAGAATCTTTTTCCAATTCGACTTGATGAAATTCGAACCTAAAATTATTGCGAGAACATATTTATCTCTATTTCTTTTTCCTAGAAATTGGTAGATATTTTTCAGAACTAGCAAAATATAACTATTTTTTTCTGAATATTAGAGTCAATTATCGCGTCGTCTATAAGCTTCTTAAATATTTCCCAATTTCTTTTTGGCGCTTCATGTTTCATGACTTCTAAATATAAACTCGTTAAGATTTTATAGAACGTGATAGGCACCTTTCTTTCGAATTTTCAATATTATTTTGACTAAGTTTAAGTAAGTACTTGTTTGTGTTAAATATTCGGTTTAGTGCTGTGACAGCTTTTAACAAGCTGCTTCCAATAAAAGCTCTTGATTGAAATTCTTGATTATGTATCAGTATCTCTTGGTTTGAGGTCTGAGTTTGGTTATGGATATTTTTACATAATGTTGACAGTTGTATGGTATTAGGATACGGGAATCATTTTCTTCATTACCTTCTATTACATAACTAAATTTATTCAGAGAACCCAGACCAATGATCCCATGACATGCTGTTGGGAAATAATTATGAACTACACAAAATGTTTGTGACATCAGAAAATTTTTAAAATTTTAAATTATAAAATTTCAACCTTCTGTTTGTGCGAATTTGTTCGAAAAAAGTGTATTTAATTGATTATACGAGTATTTACTAATAGTGTTACCAAAGTGTTAGCGTGTTTTGGGTAAGCTTGTATAAGGATGTTTAAGTTAGGGATAAATTAATATACAATGCTTTCGCCTTTATTGACCTAACCTTAGATCACTGTTGCGATAGTTTGTTTCTTCTCTGGCCGTGGCGGTTTCCTTTTTCTTTATGGCACTTCTTGTTTTTTGTATTACTATAGCTTGAATTTAAATAATCACATCTGCCAAGGATTTTCTCTTACTTACGAAGGTTGTTATAACACAAAATAGCATCGTGCCCGCTTCCACCATAAGTTATTCCTTAATGATTGAACAGTTTTTGGTTATGGCTTTTGCAAGGGCTTATGTTTAATATTCGGCTAAGAATTCGAACGGGAAACAGTCAGAAATAAAAGCGATTTCTTTGTGGGGTTTCCAATTTCACTACATTGTGCATTTTCCAAATTGTTATTTTCACTGATGTTTATTATATTGGCAGACAAAACATAGAGTTACTCTCCTTTCACTACTAATTCCTAGCATTTCCCTTGAATTTTCGAATGCAATAGTTCTGCCTCGTGTGTGTCTTTTAAAGAATGATGCCAATTGCCGAATGACAATAGATGACAAAATCCCATAAGTTAGATCGAACATGTAAGAAGTTAGCGATAGGGAAAGCTTTTGGAAGAAAGTATAAAGGCCTAAGCGTTTAAATCGTGTGAGCGAAGGAATGAAATTGCAGTTCGTGAATTTTAAGTTGGCTGTTTCGTCGATGTTTTACAATGATATGAAATCTACGCTATAGCCTGTGTGTTACCAATTTCAGGCTGCTCATCGCCAGAAATAACTCAAATTGGACGTAATCCACGATAAAGCGCTGTTCAGTTGAGGAAAAATGTCAATGTGTCTGCTCGTAGCACAGAACGCATATAAAAAATTAACCACAAATTCGGAAAGCACCGGATTTACCGCATGTACAAAAGACAGTTTACCTCGCAAGAACACGGATGTTGATGACGAGCTTGCAAATTTAGTATTTTCTAACGAAAAATGTTTATGGTTAGCAATATGTAAACAAACGAGCCGTTCGTGTATGGTTAGAGCGCAAATTAAAAGATAATTTAGACTAGACGAATTGGTCTGCGAAAGCAAACGCCTGCATTACTAGGTAATGGTATGGAAGGCGACAACTGCTACAAAATGCTCGATATTCGTTTTCAACAACCTCAAATCAACAAATTTACCGTGAAAAGATTTTATTTTTTTTATTTTTCTGAAAATTTTAAATGTTTTTGCTATATACTGAATTTTTAAATAAAAAAATTTAAATTGATAAAATTACAGCATTTTTGATCTACAACACCTCAAGCGCCAAACCCCTGTAAAATTTGCTCAACATACCAGTACTGCAATTTCAGGTAGGTGAGTTGACTTACATATACCTCTACCCAATGTGTTTTGCGTTGATGCAAAAATATGTATATATGTAGTTAGGTTCCTGTTGAAAACACTCTGAATAAATGGAACAATATTATAACTTTCTGTAGTCCTCGACTTAAAAACTAAAGATGCTTTATAGGACAATTTTTACATGTGGTCCCCTGTGGAGCGCGTCGCTACTGCTCATTTTTCTTCTCAGAACTATTATAAATTTAGTGAATGCGTGGTTTTCCGCCCGATTATTTCGAAATTTTATCAAGCATTGTAATGCAATACAATTAGCAAAAATGTAAGTAATTGCAAATTACTTAAGGAAAAATGGGAATGCTCTCCATTTCTTTCTCGGAATTTAATGTCTCCAAACGTATGCCATGTGTGCCAAATTTGATTGGATTCAGTATGATTCAGTAAATGTACAATATTAGTTAAATCGATCGTTTGAATGAGAGGTACCAGAAAAGGTTGAATTACTTAGTAGACTTTTTCCTAACAACAAATTACTGAGGGAAGATTGAATTTCGAAACATTGGACGATTTCTATGGTAGGTACTAGAAGGATATGAGATAATGCACTCTATTTTCATCCTGGGAATTTAGTTCCTCCAACTCACAAACGCGCAATAAATTTTATTGAATTCGGCGATATCTATCAGTCTATTTTTTCAAATTATGTCAAGTCTTATAAATCAATACAACGAACTAAAAATCATCATACAGGAGTTGGGTCGAACCCAGTTTTAAGGAGTTTCATAAAGATTTAAGGCAGTTATCGTATCTACCAGCTAGACGAAAGGTCGACTTCAAAATCGTGAAAGATATTTGAATTTTTCCCATGTTAAATGATATATAAACTTATTCGTTGGAATGAGGGTATAACAATCGGTCATTATAGTTTATTATTAGTATTAGAAATAAATCAAATGTCAAAGTGGTAACAGAATAAATAATAATAATTTTATCTCGCGTCAACCTTAATAAAAAATATGATGTCATAGAAATAACTGAATCTTGAATTCACGATGATGTTGTAAGGATTTTACTGTGCAGTAGGCCCTAGATTTATCAACATATAACAAGGAATATTAACTCAGTATACTTCAAATTTATACCCTAAGAACAAAGAACTTTTTGTTTTTTACGAGACTTCAACTAAATTTCTGAAAATGCTACTCTTTTTGTAGGCAATTAGAAGTATGACAAATATGAAGAAGATACAAGTGTTGTTTTGGTCTTGAGTTCAATTAAATCAAATACTTTATTATATTTTCAGGATTGTGGATCTATATTTCGTTTCAAATGAATTGTAGTTTGTAATTATAATTTGCATGTTAATTCCATATCAAAAAGAATCATATCATACGACTTTCGACAAGTAATTTTAGTATTCGAATTAGGGATTAGATGGGAAAATTACATGTTGATATATCGGCCAATTTGTATGGAAAGTACCAGAATTGGCATGCCGACATCGCCTATTCTTTAGTGTAATAAGAAACTATGAATATATAAGGGTTAAATCGCTCATTTATATGAGAGAAGGGCTATGGTTTATCGGTCGATATTTTGAAATTCTGTCAAATATTGTAAGCCAACAAAATGGACAAAAATTGAAGTCAGTGCAGTTTACGAATAAGGAGTTACAGGGCGGAATGTGGATTTCGGAAGACTGGTGAATTTGTATAGGAGGTACTACAAAGGATGTGCGGATATATACCATTTATGATCCTCGGCTAAGATCTGGGTAACGTATTAGGATAAAATTCTAATTTTACGAAAGGTCGGCCAGCCAGACAAACGGACATCGCTTAATCGACTTAAAAAAAACTTGGTCATTCGGTCAAAAAATACTTGGTTCTTTAAACACTTCCCTCTGGGTGTTATGTCTTGCTGTGCCAAATAATAAATACCTTCACTCCTTCAAGTAAAAATATTACGTGTAAAAATAATATTGATAGTTTATAATCGAATTATTATAGTTAAAACATTTCTTAAACCTTCAACCTTTATTCCTTAAACATCAATCATGATTTTTATATTCGATTTTTAAAAATAAAAATCATTTTCAATTATTATAATTAATCTTTATAATAAAAATGAAAAATAATAATTATTTTTGATTAACATAACATAAGATTAAAAAAGACTTATCAATTTAGTTAGTTCCAAAACCGCCGGTCTGGCAAGGTTGTCAGCTGTTAAATACCTGCCATCTGAAGTGTTATTTATTTAGTGAAAGGTTTGGCATTTACGAATATGGATCTTTTAACAACCGAAGAACGCGCAGGAATAGTTGAAACTTACTACAAAAGTGATGATTCAAACGTGGGCACTTTTCGTACATTACGGGGTGATTATGATCGTCATAATCGACCTAATGTGTGAGTAATTGGCAAATTTATAAAGAAATTTAAAGAGACTGGAAGCGTTACAGATGTGGTCAGGTCTGTAAATCAACTCAATGCAGCAACAGGCATTCAATGCAAATTTTTTGAACAACATTTTTTTCAACGATGAAGCTTTTTTCTCACTCGGTGGTTAAGTCAACAAGCAAAATTGCCTCACATGGGGCTCGGAGAACCCAGACGTGATTGTGGAAAAGACATTGCATGCTCATCATGAAAATGATGCTCGCGGTTACGTTAATTCAGAGAGATATAACCGTATGATAATTTAATTTTTTTAGGCCTGCAATTGAAGATTATGAATTGGGCGATAGGTGATTTCAACAAGACGGTGCCACGATCCAAACAACACGATTGATTTTGGCTTTATTGCTAGGGACGTTTGAATGTAATGAAACTGTATGACATTAGGGCGTAAGTGCACAATGCTGGGAATACCTCTGAAAACTATGATCTGTAAGAGCGATAAACCCATAATTGCTTGGTTGGTTTGTATGGCGGATGTAACAAAACATGGACCGATATGGACCACTTATAACGTTCGATATGGACCATCCGTGATTTATCATAACCATTGTACTGTACATAATTAAATTCGAAAGAATACTATAACATTTAGAAATTGTTTTCAAAAACTCATATGGGGAACTGTATTAAAACGTGAACCAATATGTTCCTTTTTCAATCATCAGTGATCGGACCATTAATATGTGTTAATTTTAATCGAATTCAAATAATTAATATGGTTTTTAGAAGCTTTATCAAAAAACAGCATGCAATCGTTTAACTTATTTGCCTTTTTCACTCAATCTGCCTTTACAAGTCATAAGAAATTTTGTTATTAAGGTAATTCAGCCTATTCTCCGTAAACTAAAAATAGAAATTTCTCAGGAAGATTCTAAATCTAAAATTCTACATACATAATTATTATTAATAAGTTATATTAAATCTCTATTTAGCGCTTATTTGAAGAAAAATTAATTTCTGTGTGGTTGGAAGAATTACTGTTTGATTCTAGTATTTAAGGCTGAGTGCACCACAATGCGCTCTGGCTAAAACATTTGACGGAATTCATAAATCAAAACTTTTTTAACATGTATCAGCTATTCAACACCGTTTTTTCCTGATCCGTCCACCTTTACTAAACTTGCTGTGGTGCCAAGTAAAAACTTAAACGCAAAAGAAAATGAAATGAATGAATTTATGTCGATGTCATTCAAATTGATTTCGATAAAGCTTTTGGCTCAGTAAGTCATGATATTTTTTTTTTTTTATTATTTTACTTCTACCATACATACAATTAAAAAATGTTTAATAGATTTTAGTAATTACATAGGTTGAGTTAAAACTAAAAGTATTGCAGCAAAGGAAAATATTTTATTTTTCAAATAATAATCTTTGTCTATGAAAGAGAAAACAATTAAAGGAAAAAGATATTATAAACCTTTAGGAAGAGATATCACAGTTATTCTTCTAGATTCTTCAACAATGTATGATGCGATAGCCTGTTTTGATTCTCGAATATGTCATTTATTTTGCCAATGTAAGTATGTAACATATCCTCCTTAAAACGATCATGTATGCGACGGGTTGAATACCTCATGTTTAAGCCATGTATCTGTTTTAAGTTCTTGTTTTGGATGACTTGAAGTTTCTTTACATGACTTTTCGCACATCTTTTAGACCAGACCTGCCACCCATACATCATGATTGGACGAATGCACATTTTGTAAATGAGCAATTTATTTTTTGAGTTTAAATTTCGTGAATTTCGTGAAATATTTTCCAATAATGTCCACTTGACATTATGGCAGTGTCATCCGCATATAATGCTGTAGCCTCATTTTTAAGCAATTTAAAATCTGATGTGAATATGGCGTACAAAGTCGGAGACAAAACCGAACCTTACGGTACACCAGCTAGGATATTCCGGGGTGCGGACTGCTCTTCGTTGACACTAACAATGAATGATCTGTCGGCCAAAAAACTTCTTACCATCTTTTGTAAATAAACGGGAAATTCCAATTTGTTAAGTTTATATATTAGACCATCATGTCATATGGAATCGAAGGCTTTTTCTATATCTAGAAAAACTATTCCAGTACTTTTCCGATGTCTTTTGTTGCTTAAAACCGTATTTACAATTCTTTTTATTTGGTGTATTGTCGAATGCTGTTTCCGGAAGCCAAATTGTTCCTCTTTTAAAACCAAGTTATTTTCCGCGTGTTCCTTTATTCTTTCCAGAATTATCTTTTCAAAGATCTTGTCCAGACAGTTCAACATACTAATTGGACGATAATTTTTAGGGTTCTTGGAGTTTTTTCCACTTTTGAGGACCGGAACAACTTTAGCTTTTCTGCAAGGCGCTGGAAAATAGCCATTCTTTAGGCACCAGGTAAAAGCTTTCATTATAATATCGAAAACTACGTCAGGCATTTTCTTCAGAAGTATAGGTTTAACTCCATCAAGGCCTGGAGCTTTATGATTTTTTAAACCTTTTACAAAAAATTTTACTTCGTCCACAGTAGTTGGGCAATATTCGTCTGTTGAAACTATTTATCTGGCCATTTAATACAGGGTGGGCCATAAGGGTGTTGGCGGTTTAAATATTCAATTAAAAAAAAACTACGAAACATAAAAAAAATATATTTGTATTTTTAAAAAGTAAAAGCATGGGAATTTTTAAGACTTAAAAATAATGTTGTCCAAATGGCTTCCCTCGGCTGCTTGACACTCTTGGAACCGAAGTCGCAAATTTTGGAAAACTCGTTGAAAAGTTGTTCTCGGTATTTTGTTACTTTCCTGAATAATGTTCCTCTTCAACTGCTCTAAATTGGTCGGATTATTCTCGTAGACTACCGATTTAAGATAGCCCCATAGAAAATAATCGCATGGAGATAGATCGGGGCTACGTGGGGGCCATTCAATATCCCCCTTTTCGAAATGAGTTTTCCAGGAAAAACATTTTTCAGCAGCTCTATGGATACCCTAGCCGTATGACATGTGGCCCCATCCTGTTGAAACCACATCCTCGAGGTATTGCCTTGAAGTTCTTGCAAAGCTGGCACCAAAAAGTCTGCTAGCATGTTGCAATAATTGTTCGCTCTAACCGTCATCGCATGCCCTCTTTCGTCCTCAAAAAAGTATGGTCCAATAATACCGGTTGACGTTATCCCAGCCCACACGACAAGCTTAGGACTGTGAAGTGGACGGGGATTAGTCTCGGACCAGAACCAACAATTTTGCTTGTTCACATGGCCATTAAGGTGAAAATTGGCCTCATCACTAAAAATCACGTTGTTGAAATTGTTGAACCGCTCTAGCATCAAATTGACAAAGTTAAGTCGGTTATTGGCATCATCGGGTTTTAATTCTTGGACTATCTGAATCTTATAAGCCTTCAAATGCAAATCACGTTTCAAAATTCGTCGTAAAGTTGTTCTTTTGACATCCAAAGACTGACTTCTCTTACGTGTTGACTGTTGCGGATTTCGCTGAACTGAAACACAGACACGCTCTACAGTGTCGGCTGATCTTGCAGAAACTGGGCGACCACGAACCGTAATTGGTACTGTTGAGCCGGTTGTTTCCAACATTCTGATTCATTTTCGTATCACATTGGCGCTTGGAACTTCACTTAAATCGTGTAAACCGTGTTCATGCCGATACAAACGTCGTGCAGTAATCACTGATTTATTGTTTTCGTAATACGCTCGGACACAAAATGCACACTGCACTCCCGTGTACGGCTCCATGGCGACTAAACTTCCAGGAAGCGGCGCAGCGAACAACATATCCCCCCGCCACCCCGCGCCGCGCGTTACCGAGAAATTGAAGATTTAAACCGCCAACACCCTTATGGCCCACCCTGTATGTTTGGCTACGCTAGATTCCTTCGATGAAATTACATTTAAGGTAATTTTTTGTGATTCTTCAAAAACTTTGGCAATCATATTAGCCTTTTCTGTATTATTATGCACACTAGCGCCATCTCTTATCAATGCATCAATTCTTACTTTAGTGCCTTTCATGGCTTTGGTTAACAACCAAAACTTTTGATTACCAGGTGGCAGCGATCGCAAAAATGAATTCCAGCTGATGTTTCTATCATTTATCACATGGAATTGTACGAATTGATCCAGCTGTTTAATTACACTTTTCAGCGTATTTCTTTCCGTGATATTTAGTGATCTTTGTAATTTACAGCGAAATCGATTTCGTTGTCCTATCAAATATAGCGTCAACCGTGAGAGTCTTTTTTGTCAAAAGTCTCTCTCACTAACCGGAATTTTTCCTTCAGCTAGTTTGATTATTTCTGTAATTTTTGACAGTATATCATCGATATTTAGGTGAGTTATTACTGCAGAGTCTAGGTTATTGTTTTTAATAGTATCACCTACAAATTTTCGTATTGCATTCCAGTTTGCTTTGTTGTATTGTGTCACTTGCGATGATTTTGTGTTCACCTGAGCAAAAATGCGGCAACTCACAGGAACATGGTCGGAAGCAAATAGATTTGGAAGCGTTTCCAAATGTGATAAATTCAAAGAAGTATTGGTGAGCAGTAAATCAACTACCGATGGCAGCTGAGGGGACTGACGTTGTGTAAAATTGCTTGGGCTGTATATATAAAAATTAGAATTTAGTTGATAACTGAATAAACATCTTCCGGCTGCATTGTTGCGATGGCAGTTCCAACTTGTGTGATGTGCATTTAGATCACCAAAAATTAGATATTCGTCGGATGATCCTGTTATTTTCTTTAAATCATGATTAAGTTGTGCTGAGTATTTTGGGCAATAGGCTGATGTCAGTCTCACTGGCTTTTTATTTATTTGTACAACGATGGAAATATTTTCTATAGATGAGGTGTGAATTGTCGGTATACGCTGGTGGGGAATTCTACATATACTATTTATTGCGATAAGAACGCCTCCTCCATGAGTTCTCCTATCTTCCCTGTAGACCTTGAAATTTCTTATTTTGAATTTGTGGTTTGGCTTCAAGAACGTCTCATTTAATAGAACAATGTCGATTTTTTCCTCATTTACGAAGTGTTCTAATTCCAAAATAGAAGAAGGATTTGTTATACCTTGTGCGTTCAAGTGCATAACGTGAAGATCGTATTGATTTTTTAACTTATATGACATGTTTAAGCATCATACCAAGTACTCTCATTTTGTCATACATATTTTGACATTTTTGTAATGCATCAATTGCATCAAAATATATTTGTAGGATGTACTCATTGGATATGTCATCATCTGAATTGTTTGCATTCGATTTTAACTTCGAAGCATATGAGTACGCATTGTTACCGTTTCCATTGCCAGTACTATTGTTAAATCCAAGTGGAACCTCGCCTTCAGTGGATGCAGGAACAAAAGAAATTGGATCTTTTTTATATCGATTTGGTCTTGTGACTTTTCCACGGATATCCAAATACTCCCTACGAAGCGGACAGTTTTTATCATCACCTCTGTGGTTGACATTATTTAAGTCTTTTTTAATGCAATTGTGACATTTATAAATAACAGGACCATTTGCAGGTGTTTTGTTTAGTTGACACGTTGAACAGTCATGAGATCCTCCGCACAGAATGCAAATAACTTTTCTATAACAATTTGATGAACCGTGACCATACATTGCGCATTTGGAGCATTGAGTAGGCCCTCGTTTCCTACGTAGAGGATTTTTCCACTGAACTACGATGCCACAAAAGTATTTAATCTGTTTCACTTCTCGTTTACTCACTTGATTTTTGTTGAATTCAATCATGTATAGCGCATCATCCGGATTACTTCGTTTAGTCTGGATCTCTTTTACGGAAACCGGCTCAATATTAAATGTAGTTTTGAACTCTTCCATAATATTGCCGATGCTAAATTTTGGTAATCCAAACAGCATTTGTTTAAATTTCTTGTCATCAACAAGCGGATGTGTGAAGAATGTAAAATCCATCGCTTTCAGTTTTTTAATAGCTTCCTCGTAATCATGATATATAACTATACAAAGTCTCACGTATTTGTGTTATTACAGCTTCCAGTAAATCCATTTTTATATACATATATCCCAAGGGACGAACTTGGGTCTACTATTACTCGCAATTTTCATTAATAATTTAACTGGTTGCCTACAGTTTTGTGAAGCATTAAGCTTTTCATTCAGTGAAATATTTTAGCATTAAGCAAAAATTGAATAACAAGAAAGTCATTGGTCATGGTACCATTTATAACCACAATTAACATCCAAATTCTGTGGAACTCTTCTACCAGATATGCAATTATAGACTTTTTTTTATATATGCAGTTGTTGAGGTTGGGTATTATTTTCGCTGGATATCATTTTAGATTCTAAATTAGATTAGATGACAATCAATTTAGATATATAATTCCTAAGGCGCACGAATGATTTGATTTATTAGAAAAAAACTTAATAGATGTTAATATCCAGATTGAACTAAAGTCATAATATATTTCTCTTGTAAGCAAGAAAAAAAGAACAAGGTAGAAACTCAGGAATCTGAGGACGATAAGAGCTTCGCTCTTAATGGCGTAGAGCAGCTGCCACAATACGACCCTTTGAAGCTTGTCCTTAGCTCGTTAAAAACTATTATTTACAATTGATACTAGGTGTTGCCATTGTATTAAATGAAGTTTTATACCTATACCCAACGGTATGTTTGGGGATAAATTTGACAGACAGGCTAAATACGGTGGGAACAACTTCAAAACCCACAACATCATACATCACCAACTCAGCATGCAAATTATCGACATTAATACCCAGTATTTCTTTAGTCACAATTACGTGAACGCTACTTAGTCTCCGGTAGAGAATAAATAAAGAATCGTCAGCATCACCGGAATTAGTTGCGATTAAGCTTTCGGGGGAATTTTTGTAAAAGCCCTGAGCATCTTAAATACCGCAGCAAAGAAGACTAGTTAGACACTCTCCGGTTTTCTTGATAACAACCGAAAACTGAGAGCAATAAGTAACGAAAGCATATTTTCCAATTATCCTGATTTAGCAGCAGTCTATTTACATCATTAAATCATTCAACAACTATACTATCATTTATTGTAAATAACTGAATTAATAAGTTTTATGAGATTTCAGTCGATTGGACCTATGTCTGTCCATTGAACACGGTAGCGGTTACAAGCCTTTACCTAACCAGTCAAAACTTGACATAGCTTAATACTTTGTCAGAACGTAAGCGGAAATTGTAAGTGGGCTTTACAGGTCCTCTCCTTGCGGTACCTCCTAAGCAAACTAACCGACTTTAGAAATTCAGTTTTTCTCCTACAACTCCTAATTGGTAGACAATATATTGTTGTATACGTTCATACATATCTTCTATCCATTTACATCGAATTCATTCAAATTTAGTACACGTTCAGAGTTTACTAAGGTGTGGTATGAGGATGAAAGTGAACCATGCTGCCACACTCTCTCTCTGGCACCTACCTCACAAACCGGTCTATTTTCTTAAATTAGTTTTTTCCTTGGAACTCGTAATTTGCAGGCTGCTGAAATATAAGTTTCCTATCGATACATTGATTTGTATTGCTTGGTAGCACTTCTCGTACTTCCCCTGCAAATGACCGATTTAATCCATATATTCCTGGCGTCATGTGTTTTAGACAGTTGGACATAAATTAGCCAAATTTACATGATGTGTGTAAACATAAACCTGCCTGAAATTTCTGTACTCTTCCCAAGTACATAACATTTCATTCCTTTAACTTGAAGTTCTTTTTTTTATGGTGGTCTTTTTTATTAAAACAAAAGTATGCCCTTAAGTTTGCAACCTTTAAGAGATCAAAAACAAATTTTATATTTCAATAATATTGATCATGGCAATTTGAATAACGAAATAAATTGTGCAGAATTATTTGTCTTGCCTCAATATTTGCGTCTTCAACGTTTGTTTAAAAAAAAATTCTTACAGAACAAACTTTAGGAATAACCAACTAATTACACGAAGTTTAAAATTTTATAACACTACTGTTCGAAAAAAATAAGGTCATGCTGAGAGTTATCTTTGATTATTGTAGTATAGTGCATTAAGAATTTCTTCCGCCAGGCGAACTGTCAACATGGAATATCATTTGGGAGTTGTGGGAGGTTTGCGTGGAGCTAATTGCAATAAGAGGATAGATTTGTGGACAGGCAGCTCTTGGCTTTTGCACCACGATAATGCTCTAAAATACTCCAATTCACCTACTAACATCGTTTCACAACCGCCGTATCTGCCTGATTTAGCACCATGTGACTTTTGACTATTTTGTAATAATTTAAATTTTGGCTCCATTGAAGGGATTCAACATGAAACGCTCCACTTTTTGGACTGACTACTTAGTAAGCACGCACTGTGTCCAAGGGGAATGCTTTGAAGGCGATGTAATAAATACGGGCGAATAAGTATTACATTTTGAAAACAAAGAAATTAAAAATAAAAACCTTTTGGATAGAGACGAATCGTTTAGCTTACTTAAATTAATAATAATAAGTATATCCTGTAGTTTTCACCCACTATGGGGCTTTGTTTTGGAAAGAATTTCATTTGAAGTGTGTTTTTGGAACTTCAACAATACTATGGTTTAATATTTTTAGTGAGCTAAACCTTCTGAGATTTTATGTAATTATATAGGCAAATTAAAATGTAACATTATTTATAATTTTTACCTTTCCGCTACTAACATGTTTTATAGAGAATTATTTCGGACTAAAAACATTATGTGCATACTGATTAAGGTTGACGTTTTATTCTAACCATGGCAAAGTTATTTTAAGGTAGAAACATGTCGCATATATGTAATTGGCTACTTCGCGTTTTATGTTCCGCAAATTTTCTATTTACTTAAAAACGTTGACATTTTATTCTGACATACAATATGGCATACAATTATATTGCACAATTTTATATGTTGGCATTAGAGAAAAATAATTGTTATTTATTCTCAGAATTTAATTAGTTATCAATAATCAATGAATCCCAAAAACAAAACATAAAAAACAATACAGTTCTATATTTACCTGCTATTACGTATTGTATATTCTGCATTTCTTCTTCTTATATACTTTTTATTCGTATTATTACTGATAGGAACAGGTGTTCGACAGATCGACACATGATGTATGCTTGAAATTTTCTGGAAACACTTTGGAAACTCTTCAAACGAAAAAGCGTACTGAAAAATATTTTTCTACACAAAATATCTTAACCAACCTACCAACTGAGTTGTTCAAATAACAAAATTCAGTTTAATCAGGTAGCCTTAATTACTAAATATTATTTATCTACTCTAATGTTGGGCGTACCTGCAAATGCAGTAAGTAGAACTTGGAACTTGGGCTTTAAGTAGCTTAAGGTAAGAATTCTAGAAGCGAACAAGAAGACCAAATATATTGCAATTGACTGTTCTACGAAATTTTCTCACTATGAAGCCTTGGTTTTACGAGCTGCATGTCAAATAGTACTGGCTTGTTGGAATCAAATGCCATCGAAATAAGGGGCATTAGTTTGAGACAATAAATGGTCCCCTATTGTGGAGCGATAACAAACGTCGTTCAGAGTTACGTACCAGCCGGACTCATTATACCCTCACTCGGAGGAATAAAGATATATGTCATTTGATATGACAAAATTATAACATCCAAAAAGAAGCATTTAAAGTACCAAATATCTTTTGAGCAAATGTGATTCGTGAATTTTTAAGTTGATTGACCGATATCCGTCTGTCTGGACGGTTGCTGGTGAAACTTATTAAAACTTGGCACAGAGTGATATTTTGCCAGATCACTCACTCAATCATACTTTTTTGGTACCTGCCATACACCCCCCTTTACTGAAATTAAGTTTTTGCCTTGTAATTCCTAACTCGTATACTGTAGTAACTTAAATTTTTTCATTCCTTTGGCTAATTATGCTTGGAATTTGAAAAAGTTGATCAACTAATCAAGCTCTTTTTTGTACCTCTCATATAACCCCAGACCACGTTCTTAAATTCGTACTTTTTATTTAGATGCATTAAATTTGATCAAATTTTCTATTTAATGTACAAAATTTAGTATAATTTGGCACGGAAAGCTCATTTGGCACGCTTATTCTTTCTTAGAGCACCTCGCATACGATTTAGCTAATTATCAATGGTTTTTTAAGTTTAGTAAATTATAATTTCAAATCTGTAATTGTGCGTTAATTCAGACCATTTGATAATAATATCCTTACGATTTTTAATGCCCCGTCTGTACACTTTTGCACCAAAGTGAAGATACTTTGGGTAACTGCTGAACTGAACTGCTTTTTCTTTCTATCCTGACGCTTAAGCTGGAAAATGCTTGAATTAAGTTTAAGACAGTAAGTTATGTTTGTTCACCTTACACTTATCGTGTAATCATTACTGTTCTATCTTTCTCAATTATTTTGTAAATATTTCAGTAAAAAGTTTATTCTTTCAAAACTGATAACATATAACCCACTTATATATATTAATAGAGCAACATTGTGCATTTGGATTCATTAATAATACTAAATATGTGCTGTTGAAAAAGATTATTTTTCATCTTTAACCTTTATAAGTACACTCTTTAGTCCGTTATAATAACGTTCCTTTTAAACAAATACTGCCTGAAGACCGGAACAAAATAAATTAAAACAAGACGCCGATTTTCATTTTGGGGTGCTGCGATATATTTATGTGAACAGACATCTAAATAGATGTATGAATGAAAGTTTTAAATAATCCCTTTTCCAGATGAAAACTTGTGCAACGGACTATATCTTTCTTTCCAGCAAAACTTATGGAAACATTTACAGAAAAACTCTCTTACTCTCTGTAAATAAATATCAAAGGGATTTCGGTAGTTCGATATTAGTCATTAAAAGTCGAGGATTGGAGCATAACTGTGCTGCACCCTTATTTTCTTTATTATTTTTGTTTCGTGTGAATTTATACTTTATTTAAAAAAAATCAAGAAAAGGGACAAAAATTGTACTAAAAACAAAATTGCAGTAATTTATGTTTCTTCCAATTCTTTCTTTAATGAAACACTTCTAACGGTTTTCTGGGGCATGCAGATATTGCTACTTGCACAAATTCTGCCTCTCTCCATTCCCTATTTTGCAGTATTTTTATTTTACAGTATTTTCGAATTTCATATAGCAAAAGAAGAATTATGAATTAAAATTTAGGCATTTGGCAAATTCTTGCTCCGGTTAAGGATCATACTGCGCCATTTCAAATTGTAATTGAGAAAATATTCATTCACTTGGAGGTAAAAAAATCAGAATTAAAGCCGTGAAAGTATAATTTGACATCTACAGGTCCAAATAAAGAATGAGAAAGCAAAAATTGATACTGAGAAAACTAAATAGGTATTTAGCAAATACAATTTTATATTTGAAAAATAAAATCGAAATAGAGAAAATACAATTTGAAGTTAAGATATTCGGAAAAAATAAATAGATATTGAGAAATATAAACTTGATATTGGGGAATTCACTTGACATTGGGAAATTAATATGACACAAGATGTTAAAATTGAGAAAATATAAATTTGTATTGAATAAGGCTTTCTTCTTTTGAACGAACCCTCATGATGAGAAAAGTGAAAGATACACACAAACCTGATAGTTATAAATAAAACTATTAATTTCATCTGGATTTTTAGTTCAGGATTTCAAACATGATGGATTGTTTCTCTAATATGAATTTCCAATATATGGACTCAATTTTTCTACATATCAATTTGTCCTTCAAATATTAACTAGTATTTTCATAAAATTTCGATTATTAGCATCAATTTCCATTTTTATTGAAAATGATTTAAAATGTTGTAGTAAAACTATATAAATATGATAATAATATTATTAGTAATAATCTCACAAAGTTATCCCGGTACATTATATTCCAACATGTGAATTTTAACAATTTTCTGATTATCAACTAAATTTTCATTGTAATAATCGAATGTATGTATTTTCTGAACTAATTCCCAAAGAGATTCTAGAGTGCATTCGGTAAACTAAAAATTGTGGGAGATTTTATTAAATATTGGCACTATAATTTCAACTTTTAATACGTTAATTTTCTCGTTTTATTATATGCTTCACGTCGAAGACGTGATAAACCAAAATACCAATAAACCATATTGTTCATTTTGCTACTTTCGTAATTTTTTTATAGTACTTGTACTTTCATACAGCGTAACTACGCAATCAACTGCAATATTTTTGTTTTTGTTAATAACACTACCAAATATTTTTAATTATTTAGCAGCTTATTGTGGATAGAATGTATCGGCCAAAATGCACTAATTCCATACAAATTGACTTTTATTGCCAAATTAAATTTTTCTCCGTAACTCCCAATTCGTAGACTGCAGCTCGAAACACGTTGCCACACCTAAAATAACAAAGAAGATACCAAAAAGTTAAAAAAATCCTTTATTTTTCAACATAATCTTCTTTTAGCTTCTATACCCTGTTTATAGTAAGAACTGTCAAACTCTTTAAAATGGCCATCAACCGCAGACCCCAACTCTCCATTGTTGGTAAATCTTTTACCAATGAGCCATTTTTCATGTTTGGAAATAGAAAATAGCCATAAGGTGCGCGATGAAACAATTCGAACTTTAGTTCATTAATTTTAGCCATTACAATAGTGAATGGTGTGAACTGGAGCATTGCCTTGATGAAACAACACTTTCTTTTTCGCAAAATGTAACCTTTTTTTCATAATCTCATCACTTAAACGCAATAAATAAGCATATTATTCGCCGTTGATGCTTTTTCCTTTCTGAAGATAATCAATACCATGCGCATTCCAAAAAGACAGATGCCATGAGCTTGCCTGCAGATGACGGTTTCTTTGGACACAATTCTCTTATTCCAGTCCACTGCTTTGACTGTTCCTTTGTCTCTGATGTGAAGTGGTGGAACCATGTCTCACCCATGGTTATAAATCGATGCATAAATTCGGCTTTATTGCGGTGAAATATCACCAAACACTCTACTGAAACATCTTCACGACGCTGGTTGTGTTCTATTGAAAGCGAGCACATTGAATCTTGCGCACAGTTTGCTCATCTTCAAATCTTCATCAGTTAATACTCCTATACGATGTAGAGCACTTTTTGAAATGTCTATCATTTCAGCTAACTGACGCACTTTCAGCCGACGATCATCTGATATCATTTTGTGGATATTCTTAACCATGTCTGATGTGGGTCAATTAGTCGGCCACAACGGTGTTCGTCTTGGCAGCTCGAACGGTTTACTCGTTTAAACTCTGCCACCCCTCAGACTCCCCAGAAGAGAATCTAGCTCGGTTTTAATATTGGTTGGACTGAAACCTTTCAAATAGAAGTATTGAATTACATAACAGTGACCAATTTTTTCCATGTTCACAAATTCACAGAGACCGTTTACGTTTGATGGCTCAAATAAAAATACTAAACAACGTGGCGCCTTGAAATTTAAAACCAAAATACAATCAAAATAATTTATTTTCCAAACTACTGGCACTATCTATATTTAAACCCCCTCTAGTATGTGGCAGGAGGATTAGTTATTTATCGTTCTCTGTAAAATTTGGGAAACATAGACGAAGTGACCATATCCTTTCTCGTATCTTCAATACAAACAACCAGTTTAACCCATATACTCTTAGCATCATTGTTTCAAAAGTTCACCCAAATTTGGTCAAACTTGGCATACGCCATGAGCTTGCTGAAATAATTTCTGAGAATGAAAATGGAGGCCGCTCCCACATCACTTGCGTTACTTTCGTGGTACAAATTAACCTATTTTGTAGCAATTTTTCCCCTCTAATAATTAAATCTTGTAACTCATATACAAATTACCTAAGGCACCACTCACGATTTTGTACAAACGCAAGTTGATGTGGTGATTATTGGTTCCTTCTACCATCTAAACATACAAACAAATTGGTCATACCTTCTGAAATAAGATGCATTAAATGATTCTTCAGAAAACCATTGAATTCTTCATCTCTTTACAAAAATCTGAAAATATAGTTGCAAAATCTGCCAAAAATAACTGTTGCCCAGCGCAATTAATAAAACAATAAGACACAAATAATTTGAAACCCACATAATTCGCGAAGCTTGAGTGTGACCTTGAAAATTAAAATGTTATCCTTTAAGTCATGAAGCAATTTTCGTTAGCATTCTATGGCGTATTGTTGTCATTATAAATAATAAAAATAAATGACGATATTGTTTCCTTTACTCTCCTGCTAGAAAACGTTTTTGGTATTTCAAATATTGATTTAACTTAACGTGTTAATTGAATTAATTGAGCTTAAAAGTTTTGGTGAGGCCAATTTGGATTCAATTAGTTAACAGTTAACGAATCGGTGCTCTGAAATAATAATAGGGAATTGTACTTTTGACTTTTGGGAAGATATCACTCTATCTGTCCAATTTTAGAATTCTCATCTACGACTACATCTTAAAAAAAATTTGATTTATTTAAACTGTTCACAATTCCCTTAAAGAAACGGATCCAAAAACTATAAAATAGTGCATTATCCAAAACAAAAAAAAAAAAAAAAAAAAAAAAAAGAAATAGGACACTCTTTCGTTTATTTCGGCATGTTTGTAAACGCTCAATCGACTCCAAACCACTTAATGTTTTGGAAACCTTCCCAGAGAATATTTTCTATACCATTATTATTATTTTGGCATATTTGTAACCTGCCGCACATCGAGATATAAACCACTAATTACTAAAGTTGATAGAATCTACATTAGTTGCAGTTCATTAATGAATGTAGTCCTTCATATAGAAGCCGTTGTGTTCATCAAGGTCACCATACTATAATCTATTATATCAAATCCAGCAACTCTGATATCAATGCATTGGGCAAGAAAAAAAATCGACTACAGTCGATACCATAACCTTGACTAATACAATTAGTTTATTATCGTCTGATCCCGCAAACACCAAAATATGTACATTTAAGACAGTTCATTACACTTACTTTTTTCCGGTATTGCAGCTTTCTATAGCAATTATGTCTGCAAAGATAAATTAAAACAGAAAACATTGAACAGATTTATTTTGCTGATTCTAATTGAACGAAAACAAGTCAATGCCAGTCTACATCATTGTTCAGAAATTTTAATCTATTATCCATTATAAACATAATATTATGTGTTAAATGTTGTTGACGTGACTTCGACGTATTTTTATAAATAATTGAACGGATGTAAAAATGTAAAATACTCGTAGTTGAAAAGAAAATTCTATAGACGCAAGTGCTGGTACTTGCGAATAACTAAAGTGTTTGCGAATACTTGGGGAACTTTATTTCTCATACGCACTGATATTTGACCATTTTTATCATGGCAATTAAATTTGGGGGATACTAGACACTTGGAGCATGTATCCGCATTATGGACCCTAATGCTGAACTCTGAAGGTACTGGCTTGAATTCTCGATTACCGACATTTCCGATAATTTACAATGGAAAAGTGTTATGTTTTGCTCATATAGTGTACCTATATACTCGTATATTGTATAGGTATATATAGGTATATTGTTCCCAGAGGAACAATTAAATGACTGCGATAATCATTTAGTGAACATGACATTTTCAAATTTGTTGATTAGATGCGTCTGCACAGCTTATGCGATTTTTTGCATTGAAGTTATTTGTTTATTGCTTATAATAATAAGCCTACTACCAGGTATGCCTTAATGGGGCAGCTGAAATTGTTTCGAAAAAATGTTGAGGCTTCAAAGCTCATGTGCTATTAAAATGGAAGTGTCATACGAACAGGAATAGGCAGTAACAATTGCTAGAATGCAGGCATCTGTCTATGGTGTTTCTGGATTTAAAATGCAAATCCCAATTATGTTCCAACTTCATGTCTGTGTTGTTTAAGTCAGGGATAATCCATATTGAAGTTAATTTAGAATTA
>JAHXMU010000434.1:363226-376150 GCA_019455685.1 Philornis downsi
GACGGTCTAATTGATCTTCAATCAATGGCAACGGAAATTTATCCTTAATGATGACTTTATTTATACGACGATAGTCAATGCAAAGCCTGGAAGATCCATCCCGTTTTTTGACCAAAACGATCGGACTGCTGTATTCCGATTCAGATTCTTCAATGACATCATCTTTTAACCACTGATATATTTGATCATCCACTATACGCCTTTCCGCCAAAGGTAATCTGCGTGGACCTGATGATATTGGCGTATCGTCGTTTAAAATTATCTTATCATTTCGACACTGACGTTTTTCGACTTTGCTGGTTCATAACTACCAATAATCTCCATTATCTTTCTTCTGGATTTTGTGCTTGCGCCCTCGTCAATATCATAAACTGGTTCTGAGTCTGTTGTCTCTATTCTCATCAATGAGAGTTCATCATCCTTCACCCCGATTTTTCTGATAAGGATTTCAGTTGGACGTATAGTTAATTCCGCTTGCGACAAAAAACTTTCACCAATAATTACATCTACGTCTATGGAGTGTTGCGGCACGATTACAAAATTTACATTGTACGTTTCACTGTCTATAGAAATTTCCTTTTCGAATTGACCAATCGGCTTAATTTTCATACGGCCAAAACCGACAAGATAAAAATTAACTTTCTGAAGACTTGCAAAACGCAAACTCTTGAAAACGTTCTCTGCCGTAATATTGAATTTACTACCCGTATCCACCAGGGCCAGATACTCTCGGTCCTCTATTTTGATCGATTTCTTCATTGTTTCGTCTTTATGCTCTAGTAATCGTGTATTAGAATTCGATTTGTTTGACACGGTAAAATTTTTCGATATATGACCGAACTGATTGCATTGAAAGCACTTCGTTACTTTTTCCTTATCGCTGCAATCGATAGATTTGTGCCCCTTTTCTCCGCAATTATAGCACATGATCTCCTTCCCCTTTTTGTGCTTTACATTTGCATTCTCTCTAAATATGTTTCGATTCGCGGCTTTCGAATAGACTTCATTTTTACATTTTTCACGGAATATTTCGTAGCACGATAATTTCTCTTTAAACTCTCTAAAATTCTTTGCTTCGTACAAAAGCGATTTGTTTATGCTTAAATCCTGGATGCCGTCAATTACGTATTGTACTACTGAAGTTTCTTCTGCATTACCTCGCGACGCACTTTCCTTTATTTGAAAAAAAAAAATACTCTAAGACGCTCTCATTCTTGTCCATTTTTCGGTTGACAAGCAGTTTGTGTATTTGCGCACTGTTTATTTTGGTTGCAAATTCGTCAATAAGAGCTGCTCTTAGTTTATTCCAAGATTTTATTCCCCTCTCGCCTTGTATGTAAAGTTTTGCTAGTCCGCCTAACGATTTTTCTACATTCACATGTGCTCTGCTAACACCTGCAACTTCTGCGCCTGGTTCGTCGTTGTCGTCTTCATCGTCGTTGTTGTCGTCTTCATCGTCGTCGTTGTCGTCTTCATCGTCGTCGTTGGCCTCTTCTTCGCCGTTGTCGCCAGAACTAAACAAACACCCTTTTCGCAGATTTTGGAATATGTGTAGCTTTAAATCTGCTGCGTTGTAACTTATACCCAATACGTTACAAATAGTTATTAAGTCCGCCGAGGTCAAATGCTCGTCTATGTATGCAGATTTCAATGTGTACGCTGCGGCCGACTCATCATAGTTAAATCCTCCGAACTCTCTCAAACGTTGTCTATTCGAACGATCTCCGTCCTCAAACACGAACTTGTGCAAAGCCATTATACTCTCCTTTCTGCTTCTATGAAGGCTTTCGCGAACACTCTCGAACATTCCCAACGTCGACATGTTCGTTCTGTTTTCTGCGTTGCAATTTTAAAAAGAATTCAAAACTTAATTATGATCTTTGCTTGTGTGTCTTTGTCATTCGTTGTCGCTTAGTTACAAATGTAACGGCCGTTTTTTTTCTTCTTATTTGCGCGTCGCGTTTTTCTGCACTTTTATGTTTCGCGCTATACCGAGGTAAAAAAAAATGTTTCTATTCCGTAGAATTTTATGGTTTCGTCACTGAACACTTGTCTAGGCACAATATTGTGTAGGCTCTTGGTTGAGTCCCCAAATTATGTGGGATTTCTCCCCTTTTGAACACAAAAATGTGGGTTTTAATAAAGTTGAGTTTATTTAAGTAAAATATTATGAGTTCATGATAATAGAAAAAATTGATTAGAGATCTATTCTTTGTCGAAACTCGTCTTCCTTATACGTCTTTACTTCTGAGCGGTCGTCTACCAACTGCTGTCTCTGTTGTAAGGGGTTTGAATCAACCTCTTTGTTGTTTGGTGTGTTTGAGTGACATCCTTCAAACATCGGATCCCACATATATATATATACATGTATTTATTTATGTATTGTATTTATGTGTATATATGTTATTTTTTTTTTCTACACATTTCTTAATTTCTAAGTTACCCAAATCCTGTTCTTGAAAAAGTTACACCCTATATTACGCACAAATTAACATACAAAACATCATCAACGCTAATGCACGATTTCTGGTACCTACCATACAAATTAACGGATTTTCTGATATTCAGTTTTTTCCCTGCAACTCCTGATTTGTAAACTGAGACAATCCAACATCTTGTTCGTTGTCTCGGCATATAATGTTAGATAAAATAAAAAAAAAAAAAAAAAACTACCTTTGGTAGCTCCCATACAAATGTCCGATTTAACACTTAGATTCATATCTTTTATCCAGTTACACTGAATTTTGATAAATTTGGCAAAAGTTAGGATATTATCATGAGGTTTCTGTTACCACCCATATAAATTGTCAGATTATTTGAAATTAATTTTTTCTCTGTAATTCCTGTTTTACAAACTACAGAAAGTCAAGTTTTAGTCAATTGTTTTGGTCTTTGATGCGTAACAAAATTTAAAAAAAAAATAATAATAAACGACTAATTATGCCGTTTCTAATGCTTCTTATAGAAATGACCGATTGAAACTGTATTTTCTCGACCTGATATTTTCTCAGCAGCTTCACTGAATTCTGCCAAATTTACTTCAACTTATGCATTTGATAAATTGAGTTCTGGTAATAAAAATTGTCTACACAATTTATGTGAAAGATATCGGCATGAGTGTGATATCTTTCACATAAAGTGCAGGTTTGGGAACATTTAAATTCCCACTGTAAACCCTAATTTAGAACTGCAATAACTTAAATTGTCTTCTATTTAATTAAATTACAATAATACATCGATGGAATAACTTCTCTATTTCTAATACGTCCCCCATAAATTGTTTAATATTTCATATAATTAATCTAAATTCACTGGATATGGCAAAACAATTTATACCCTCATTTCTTTGGATGAAGATATAAAAATGTAACATCCAGAAGGAAGCGATTAAAGTACCAAGTATTTTCCACGAAATGCATTCCATGACTTTTGAGCGATTCAGCAAAGATCGGTGTTCCTCCTACATTTCCCAAACTGACGACTTCAGAACGTTACAATTTTGAATTTCTTTTAATGCGTTTTAATTCAAAGTATTTTTTTCATCCACATAAAAGGACGTTGGTTGAAAGTATATGTAGGTCAGTTCTTACCTGAAATTTCTGTATTCAGTTTCTAACAAAAAATTTGAGGGTCATCCTAGCATAAGAGCGAATCTGTTATAAATAATTTATTTGCAAGTAGATGTCCAATATCTTGTGAAAGTAAAAGAGATAACACACAACTATATGAGTATATGTCATTTTGCGAATATATGAAACTACAGTTTTCATTAAATGTTTCCCCTGATGTAGAAATTCTTTCGGTTGCCTTGTCATCGACGAACATTCAATGGAACTAATAATATACACGTATTTCCTAAAGCTTGTGAATATAGGTGATGAAGGAACATTTCTAAACACACCAAATCAACATCCTCAGAGAAACAAGGCTGATATAAACGTGTTTTTAGTCTTTTTTCATTACTAGTTGTTCTTATGGTGATATTGGTTATGTCATTTCGGGCCATAGCTTTCCTTTAACATTGGAGAATTTCTCAATTTACGTAATAAAAAAAAATTCATTTTCATTTCAGCTCTTTTTAAGTTGGAATCTTCCCCCGAATACGTAATCATTTGTCACTTTGATTTCAGTATTCTTAAACTGGAGACTTGTTCTTGTTGATGTTTTGTTTTACAGTTCAAACTTTGCAAATTTACTCAGACATAAAATCAAATGGAGACATGTCGGCACAAATGTGTTTGTAACTTAACAAATTAACGGCTTATTCCAGGTCGCTCTAAAAATTAATTAGAGGAACTTAGAGATGAAAAAATTTTAAAAATGTGTATAATTAAATTAAATGTGTGTAATTAAAATTACGCAAATGGCTGGTAGACACGATAACTGTCGTAAATTTCCTACCCACATCTTCTGCTATGTCCCATACAAATTGACCGACTTTCCGAAATTCAATTTGTTCCCTGTAACCTCCCAGTAAGTCAATTTTTTGCCCATTGTAACAAAAACCGTACTTGTGTATGAGAAGCCGGGCTCAGACTACAACTGATACGA
This sequence comes from Philornis downsi, assembly GCA_019455685.1. NCBI lineage: Eukaryota > Metazoa > Arthropoda > Insecta > Diptera > Muscidae > Philornis > Philornis downsi. The sequence continues at coordinate 367,778 of JAHXMU010000434.1, forward strand.
TGTGGAATGGGCGTACCGTCATTTCGCCCAATGTCATTTCGCCCAAAACGAAAATGACATATCGCCCAAATATGTCATTTCGCCCAAAACCCTAATTACTGAAATGACATATCGCCCAAAAGCAATGTCATAAGACCCAAACTAAAATGACATATCGCCCAAAAACATTGATCGATATGTCATTTGCGAAAAGAATTGCTTTGTTCAAATATTACCACAATGAAATAGCAGTAATAGCACCCTACATCATATAATGGTGCTACATGCTGGTTTGTCATTATGTTTGGAACACCTCAGAGGCCCTGCGTTGTATGCATGTGCTACCAACCTATGGTGTGAAAAGGAATGATCAACCCAATGAAGTAGGGTGCTTGAAATTATGAACTGTAAATTTACGGGGCTTTTGTTTAAAGAGATAATGTTTGGTGCATTCCTGAGTCGTTTCTGTCATTGCCGTGTAGCTATTGAAACAGTGCGAAAGTAATTAGAGCGTGATGATGGAAGGTGAACGTTTCGAATTTGTTGTCGGGAAGCGACTTGACTCAAAATTATTATATTTAATCGACGAAAAACAATTGTACAAGAAAAAATCGCTTTATAAACAAAAAACATTTTATACATGTTATAAGAAGAGTTGTAAGGCACGCGTCGAAATGTTGGAAAATAGAATTTGTGTAAGAAGTTGTAAAAACAGTGAGCATTCCGAGCACCCTAGTCAGGAAGATACGTACCAGGAATTGAAATCCTTGGAAAATATAAAAGCCGAATGTAAGAGCTCGACAACGTTGCGGAATGATACCAGTACATTGGCTAACACAAGAAAAGCATTTCGAAGGGAATGTGAAAGGTAAGTAATCTTACGGTGGTGGTAACAACACACGGTGGCCGCGTCGCGAAACGCGCGTTTCAAAAACTTCTATAACTTTCTGTAAAAGGCGCATAATATTCTTCAAAATATTTAATGCGCCTTTTACAGAAAGTTTTTTTGATAACCTTTAGGTAATACGATAACCAGATAAATATAACTTATATTTTTTAGCTGTAAAAATAACGGTACAAATTTACAAATTTCGCGTTTCGTCATAAATTAGAAAATGAAATAATCCCCCAAAAACTATTTTGGGACTTTATTTCATAAAGATTTTTTGGGGGATTATTTCATATGAATTAATCCCCCAATTACAAAAATGAAATAATACCCCAAAAAAAGTGAAATAACCGCCCAAAAAGCGTTGTTGTTGCTCTCTGTACTAATTCTTTGGGGGTTTATTTAATTTTTTTTTGGGGGGTTATTTCGTGGAGGTTTATTTCATGCCGCCGTCTTTTAATTACAATTTTTTGTGCAGGAATCTTGAAGGTACTCAAAAATTGGTTTACTCTCGGATACAAAGAACTCTGGAGAGACTTGCATCACCTACTTTTTTAAAATCCCCAAAAACACCTCTGGAAGTTGTAGAGGCATTCCAGATCGAATCTATTTGGGCAAATTATGGGTTAAGTAGAAACAAGAAGCAACCACGTCCCTTTTTCAAAGCCTGTATTTGGGAGCCGCCGGAGTTTGCTTACTGCATATTTGCTTCGGAAGCAATAATGCAAGACATTAATGACAATATCACCGCAGGGCAAAGGAGTTATCTAATTGATGGTACATTTAAAGTGGTGCCTATGGGTTGTTTCAATCAATTAATCGTTATTTACATTCAATACTTGGACTATCAGGTAATTCACTTTTGTTATTTATAGTACAGGTGCACATAATGACAATTAATCTATACTTTGTTTCAGATATTCCCACTATTTTTCATTTTAACAACTAACAAATCTGAAAAATGTTACACACATATGTTAAAGTACATTGATGACTCCATATTTAAGTTTAACGCACAATCGTTTATGTTGGACTACGAGACTGCTCTCCGGAAATCCTTAACAACTTGCTTCCCGCAAGTAGCTTTAAAGGGATGCTGGTTTCATTATTGCCAGGCCATCCGGCGCAAAAGAACAACAAATTTTAAATCGCTTATGCCACTTATACGCGGCAATAAACAACTTTCTTTGTGTTACCACAAATTACTTGCACTTCCACTTTTGCCACCTTATGCCATTCTAGATGTTTTTAAAAAAATTGAAAGCGATGTTAAAATTTGTGTTAAAAATTATAGTTTTGATGAATTCCTTCGGTATTTTAAGAAGCAATGGCTACAAATGGTAATTGTTATATTTCTGTATTCCATATTTAGCCGTACTCTAATTATTCTTTTACCAGATTGGCCCTGAAAACATCTGTGTTTACAAGGAGTCCTTGAGGACAACTTCGTCGGTTGAAGCATACAATGGGGCTTTAGGACGGTTGATACTTCCTAACGGAATGTCGTATAATGTCTGAGGAAAAGGATGCTGTATACAGGGCAACACTACAACCGGTTGTTGCAAGAGCGGGAGAGTTTGGATGTAGGAAGACGTAGATATAGAGGTGAAGCCCAAAAGGTCAGAAGTAAATGGTATGGAACAGGGCTTTCCTCTTGTGAAGACTGCGACGTAAATCTGGTTATAGATACGCAGTGTGTTGCAATTATGAAGATAGCAGTTTTACAAATTCCTAGTTCCGGATGGCAGCAAGAATAAAGAAATCACCCCAATTGCCGACGATGGTATAAATTGGCTAGCACAGAGCCAAAACGGGATCAGAATAGCAGTAGTGTGGCTTAAAAATAATAAAGCTGCGGGGGCTAGATGGACTGTCGGCAGAGCTTTAAGATCGGTGGCGATGAGCTGATAAACAACATGCATCACCGAGCTGATAAACAAAAATGCTTGCCTGATGATTCGAAATTGGGTGTTCTATATCCTGTGTTCAAAAAAAAAAAAAACGATTCAAGTATAAGGAAAAATTATCGCGGTGTCAGTCTTTATTTTGTCGAGTGTAATATGTAAAAGATTAGAACCGATTCTAGCAAACCTGATTGGGCCTTGTCAGTATGGTTTTAGGCCTGGCAAATCCACAACAATCAGATATTCACACTACAGCAAATGCTGGAGAAGACAAAAACTATCTGAGGCCATGCTCGTGTTTAGAATTTCAGCGAAGCTTATAAGTCTACCTTTGTAGGATGACACCGACTAACACGAAGTCTTCAGTGAAGTGACACGAAGTCTTCAGATGGGCTCAGATGGGTGAGCCTTTTTACACCAAAGGAGGATTTAGACAAGGCGGCAACAGCCCATCGTACGACCTCTTCAACATACTGTTGGAGACGATTATTTTCAGAAAGCTGCAGCTAATCATCGTTATCATCTTTAAAGAAAGCCATGTGTAACTCGCGTATGCGAACGAACGATATAGATGTTATTGTCAGAAAACTGCGTTATGTTACTGCAGCCTTCTCAAGCATTGACAAGAAATCAGCAAAAATGGGTCTGGTGGTAAACGAGGACAAAACAGAGTTATTTGTTTCAACGTACTACTATAATTTTGGAGTGGTAGATGAACTAGTCTACCTCAGGAGAGTTCTTCTAATTAAGAGATGCTACTATGGGCTAAGGAAGCGATTTAATGAAATGAAAAACAAAAATTCAACTGTATCAGACGTTGGCTTACTTGTCTTGTTGTATGACGCAGAATGCTCGGTTAAGCAGATGAATCGGTGTCGGAAGTATTCGATAGGAAATTGCTCCGGAAAATATCACCTATCATCGTTAACAGAGAGTATCGGCGTCGCATGAACAATGAGTTATATGAGCAACATTGACGTGGTCCAGCGTCTTAATATGCTCAATATAGCGATTGCGTTGGTTGGGTCATGTTGTGCGGATGGATCGAAATGCTCCAGCACGAAATGTTGGATGGTGCAGAAGAGGGTAACCAAAACTTTGTTGGAAGAACCAGGCTTTTGAAACTTGGTTTGAGTAACTGGAGAAGAAAGGCCAAAGACCAAAGTGCTTGGAATTATTTTCTATGTGTGGCGTATAATAGAGAAGGCCATCATCTAAGAAGATAAAGTATTTCTCTACAATGTTAAAAAAATTACAAAATGATTGATTCATAACCTTTATCCCATATTTATTGGTTTATATCTTTCATCTGGGGACACTAAATTCAGATAAATTTGGCACACGTTGATCCTTTGCCAAATTATGGCCTTAGAATGAAAACGGAGTCCTTCGTCCCATCCCTTCCCGTATCCTCTTGCTGCCGTTTTCTTCCAATAAAATGTACATAATTAGTGATATTTTCCCTGCTCCTGACGGGTAACATTTTGTTGCTCCCCTTTTTGTAATTAGCTAATCAGAATTCAACAAAACGCAACAATAATGCCTACTGTGTGGTGGCTGTTATACATTGGAACGTTAAATGTGCAACGGAATGACCAAAATTAAATGGTTTCTGACGCTATTCGATTATCATAAAATTCAAAGGTGCCTTAGCTTTTCTTTTTGCCAAGATATTGATTTAGTTGGGCGCTTCTGCCGATACACCACCAACTTTGCAAGACTGCAGTTTATTGTCGACCTCAGGCTGCAAAATTAATATCGGAAGTGAGCCAAGTTTGTGAATTGGTCTTTCATTTTTTGTTTCGACGCCAGAAACTCGAAATCTGCTATTGCTGCTGGTTTTTGCCTCCCCCAATTTTGTCAAGCAACCACTTCTGAGGAGGAAAATTTTCTTCGTGTACGATTACGATATCTCCTATTTTGACGTTATCTATTGAGGTTGCCCACTTGACGCGTTGCTGCAGCTCCCAAACATATTCCCTCTGCCACATTGCCCAAAAGTGTGCCTTGGGCGAAGATAGTTGCCAAAACCCCATCAAGGAATCTCTCTTATTGTATCGCTCTCCGAACTCGATATTAGTAAGTTATTGTTATTCCGATTGACCTCGAATTGAGAACGGCTTCGACGGCTTGTTGGCAGCTCTTCAAAAGTTAAACACGCTCTGTCGCTGCTGCGCCTAATCCTCCGATGGGGGATGAAGTGAGATTTTTTTTTTTGTTGCACTCTCGCTTTGTCCTTCTCGTTTCATATTCGAGCGGTTCCGACGAAATTTTCTGACGATGTCGTACCAGACTGTCTTCGGAAGACCTCTTCAGCTCACAAATCTAGTCAAAGTATAGAGAAAAGTATTACTCTGTACCTCTAAATGGATTAGAAGTGAAACACTTAACAGCTATTTAAATTTTCCGAGGTGACCTTCCTGTTATTTTTAATGAGGTAAACACTGGACCATAAAAATCAACGCCACACCCCCAAAATAGACGGAAACATTTTTTCGGTCTAGAGATAAACCACTTAATATTTCAAAAGCTAACTTCTGGGGAAAATGAAAAGAGTGAACACAACTGTTTAAAGTCTTTCGAGTCAGTTGCCGATCATTAATGACCTAAAGCTTTTCGCGAGAAAGACCAATCAGTGATTTTGGTCCTATATGACAATTCACTTCATGCAAGTAAAAGAAATAAATCGTAATGAAATGTGAGTTGCTTTCTTAAAAGAAGAAAGTATTTTGATCCAAAGAAAACAAAGTTTTTCCAAGACGGCATCCAACTATTAACAGAGAAACATTCATATCGTCTAAACTGTATTTTCAATTTTTGAATTTTACATTGCTTAGGCAATAAGGATTTATTCACAATATGAATTTTTCTTTAAATTTGATATTTTGAAGCATCGGTAATGTTTAAAAACGAAGAATCTAACTTTTTAACATTCAGTGTTCCTATTTGTCCAATAAGTTTGTTAGCAGCGCGCCATTTATTTTGCATTCCTTTCATGAATCTTAGTATATATTCGACAATAATGAAGTATTTTCAAAATTTTTTCCGTTTTCGATTTAATAACTCGTGATCTACTGACGCTATGTTCAATGGAAAAGTCTTCGTTTGCTCTTCTCTAAAGCAAATAATTTGATAATTAATTTAAAATGTGGATTTTTCTGCAAATGTTTAAGTGATACAATATTGGCTGGTTTTTGAGCTAAAGGCACATATCGCCAGTTTGCACCTGAAGAATTTTCTTGAATTTCTGACGCGTGATTGCTCACAGAGTACTGAAGTACTATTATAGAGCCACTGCAAAATATAACATCCTTAATCTGAAATTTTGAAAGTTTTGTTTTCACCACATTCGACAATTTTGTTAACAAATGTGCAGCGAAGAGAACCAATTTTGGCAAAGTTTTAATATTCTTTAAAGGAGCTACACATTTTTGATTTTGCGGCAAATAATTGTGTTGTTACACCTTCCGAACTTTTGCATTTTCTGTAAATGAAACAACCGTAAGCTTTTATTGAAGGGCCTGCAAATCCATGTACTAGAATATTTAGTGCAGATGAACTAAACCGGGGTATAACAACCTTATCGATTCTGCACAGTATTCTTTTGCCGTATCGTGTTCAAGTTCTACGGATTTGATTCGTCCCAATTCAGATTATTTTCCCAAATTTCTTGTAATAAAGTTTTTGCTTTTAACACAATTGGAGCTGTAACCACCTTAGGGGATCGAAAAATCGTGAAGAAATCGATAAAATCTTTTTGTGGCTGGAAGGTTTTTAAAATTTTTATCGAATTGAAAACATAAGTTATCTTCTTTATTCCATATAATCCTAAGGATTCTAGTAAAATCATGTTTCTTGTGTGATCCCTTTAACCGCTATTCCACTCGCCTCTTTTTATTTTGGTCCTTCCCTGTCCAATTATCTACCACTTTATTTTAATTTTTTATTCATTAACGTATATGTACTATACAAGCTAATGAAATATGATTATATTTGTCTAATCTATTCAACGCAAATTCTTTTTTTATTTCAAGTTTGCAATAATTTAGATTTATCGGCGTATATTCATATCTTTGAGTGTAAAGTTTGAAATATTGTGCATTGAGTGATTCTTGCCTATACAAAATACTCATTCTTCGGGTTTGGCATCGGTACAGGGAAAAGGAACTTTTTGTCTTTAATATTCGGTTAGAATTAAAATTTTTATTATCATTTTACTCATGCTTTATTGACCGATTTTCACTTACCTCTAAAAACTGACACCGCGTAGTTGATGTTGAAGCGCAGTCATTCCCATTTACCAGGATGAGACAATGAGTCAAGAACGGCAGACACTGTGTCAACAATTTGTCTTAATTTTGACGTGCATGTTTCGGGTATTTTCTTAAGCATGAACATGGAAGGCAAGACGATCTTTGGAAAATAAGACGATCACTGTCATATTTTTCGGAAAGTCCACTCATGGCATTAGGATAGTTTTCCTCAGTCACTTGGAAAACTACATTTGTTCGCAAAGCATCATCTTAAAGGTTGTTGATCAAGTGATTGAACTCTTCAATTACGGATAGCGTTGGGTCATCATGTACTAAGTTGTTACAACAAGTGTTGCCATTTTTGTACTCTGAGGACTTGCCACTAAACTACTGGATCTTCGTATGAGGAAAATGATTTGCAAACTTTCCTACAGTTATTTATTTAAAATGGGTAATTGAAGGTTATGTTGCTAACAAAGTATTCAATTATTAAGAACTCATTCAATCACATCTTGTTATTAGTAATCAATCCAATCCAAATTCATCTGACAGTTCATTCCAATAGAATCCACTATACTAGAATTCTACGACTCAGATCCAAACAGTATTAATTCCGGAAAACAAGACTACAAAGCCAATAACCAAGCTTTCAATGCAATACCAATAGCCAACCAATAGCTTCCAATTTCGCATCCACTGATTCCGATAACAGCTGATAAAGACTCGAACACCCAACCAACACTAGCAGCAGTAGCAATAAATTTCGAAAAAAAAAGAAATAGCTTTCATACGGCAATATCAATATTCTTATAACTTTTTTCAATTGTAGGACTAGATAGTCCAACGCTGGCCGCCAATGTTTAATCGTAAGGTTTTTTTTTGTAATATCATTTTAAACAATTTTATCCAAATCACCGTATTTATTTTTAGTCTTAGATTTTATTTATAATTTAACTTTATGTTTTTAATTCAGTTTTAATTTTATTTTGTAGTTTTCTGCTGTTGTTTTGCTACCGTTTTCTTCCAATTAAATGAACACAATGAATGATCTTTTTGCAGCTGTCGATTGCAAATATTTTATTGCTTCCGGTTTTGTTTTTTTTATTGTATAAAAATGGCCCCGGCGCCCTTGAGGCAAGTTGGTAAGAAACATGTACAAAGTACTTACAAATTGAAATATTATCACAAGTATAATTTATTAAGTATAAAAGAAGAAGAGAAAAAGGATATGTGGGATATATTAAATTATGTCAAAACATACATGTTTTGAATCCGTAAAATACTCTTCAGGATTATTCCGTAATTGCACAAATAGCGTTTCTACTCTTTGTAAAATGAATCTTTTTAG
>JAHXMU010000434.1:386851-399437 GCA_019455685.1 Philornis downsi
AACTGCTCTAAATTGGTCGGATTATTCTCGTAGACTACCGATTTGAGGTAGCCCCATAGAAAATAATCGCATGGAGAGAGATCGGGGCTACGTGGGGGCCATTCAATATCCCCCTTTTCGAAATGAGTTTTCCAGGAAAAACATTTTTCAGCAGCTCTATGGATACCCTAGCCGTATGACATGTGGCCCCATCCTGTTGAAACCACATCCTCGAGGTAATGCCTTGAAGTTCTTGCAAAGCTGGCACCAAAAAGTCTGCTAGCATGTTGCAATAATTGTTCGCTCTAACCGTCATCGCATGCCCTCTTTCGTCCTCAAAAAAGTATGGTCCAATAATATCGGTTGACGTTATCCCAGCCCACACGACAAGCTTAGGACTGTGAAGTGGACGTTCATGCAAGCGTCGGGGATTAGTCTCGGACCAGAACCAACAATTTTGCTTGTTCACATGGCCATTAAGGTGAAAATTGGCCTCATCACTAAAAATCACGTTGTTGAAATTGTTGAACCGCTCTAGCATCAAATTGACAAAGTTAAGTCGGTTATTGGCATCATCGGGTTTTAATTCTTAGACTATCTGAATTTTATAAGCCTTCAAATGCAAATCACGTTTCAAAATTCGTCGTAAAGTTGTTCTTTTGACATCCAAAGACTGACTTCTCTTACGTGTTGACTGTTGCGGATTTCGCTGAACTGAAACACGAACACGCTCCACAATGTCGGCTGATCTTGCAGAAACTGGGCGACCACGAACCGTAATTGGTACTGTTGAGCCGGTTGTTTCGAACATTCTGATTCATTTTCGTATCACATTGGCGCTTGGAACTTCACTTAAATCGTGTAAACCGTGTTCATGCCGATGCAAACGTCGTGCAGTAATCACTGATTTATTGTTTTCGTAATACGCTCGGACACAAAATGCACGCTGCACTCCCGTGTACGGCTCCATGGCGACTAAATTTCCAGGAAGCGGCGCAGCGAACAACATATCCCCCCGCCACCCCGCGCCGCGCGTTACCGAGAAATTGAATATTTAAACCGCCAACACCCTTATGGCCCACCCTGTATTACCACTTGAAAGTAAAAATGTCTCAAAATTTTGTTCTTACTACACGTCTAATTTTTAATGAAGATCAGCGCACTAATTTTCATAATTCTAAATTTAACCGTTTGAGCTGGCTAGTGATATCATTCTAATCTCTTCCTGCTTTTACGGTTAAAAGCACGAATTTGAAGATTATCGTTTTATTACTCATTTGGTTTGTAGGGAGTTTATAAACATAAATTTTCCTGATTTTAGCTTCAGCCGTTTAGGCTAAGCTACTGTACCGGATAAAGTACTAATTTCGTAAAATCCTTATGGTATGATTGCCCATACTGGAAGTATAATACGAAAGTCAAATTTTATGTTTCTAGTTTTGGTCTTAACCGGTGTGTTAATTTTTACCTTGTTTTTACCCCTACAGGCACAAATTTCAATCATGCCGCCCCTTGAATGGGATTATGCCCAACGATTTTCATGATTCCAACTCCAGCCATTTGGGTTGGGCGATGGCAGCAGATGTGCTAATTTTTATCCTGTTTTTATCACCAAAGCTCCGAATTTAAAAAAATCGCTTCTCGCCGCGAGCCTACGAGATGTGTTCCTTTTTACCCCGTTTTTATCGCTAAAAGTACGAATTTTAAAAGATTCGTCATTATCGCGTTTCTACCTTATAAGAGGCATGTATACTTCAATTTTCGTAATTCTAGCTTTAGTCGTTTTCCCTGGGCGATGATGTCAGTCAGTCAGTCAGTAACACAACAATTTGCGCATATATTGATGTAAAAGCGTAGGATGTTAAAAACCTAAACATCTGATGTAAATATGTCACATTAAGGAATTGACCTTGTTCACACGTATTAGGTTTTGACCAAATACCAAAACATTAGATCACCGAGCATTAACATTCAATTTTTTTCCATTCATTAAATTGTCAAGCTCGTTGTGTATGAAAACAAATATTATGTGGACTCCATTTTTTTATATTTTGTCTTGAAATATCGTTTGAAGTAAAAGTGCAAAATACTATTGCATCCTTTCAAAATTTGCTGTTTGTAGATGTGACAAAACTAGACTTAGATATTGCGTTGTCAATGAGGGCTACCTCAAAACATGAACTGATATGGCTTATTTTCAAATAGATTCTTCTTGTTCAAGCAAATCATATGTACTAAATATAATCAAACTGTATAAACTGTGGCTTTCGAAAACAATAGAAATAAGTTTGAACCGAAACTACACCAAAACAGGGATTGATATTGACCATTTCCATAAAAATATTATAGTTAAAACTTACAAAATTTTTTTCAGCGATGAAGCTGAAACCGATCCAAACATATCCAGAAGCGGTAATTTAAATGACGTTGAACTTCGTACATAATGACAAGGTTCAAGCATTGTAATGAAATCATAGTTTTACGTGTGTTATATTTAACTTTACTTTTGGAACTGAAAACTGGATAACACTATACATTAGATTCTAATATCTGGTGCACTCAGCGATGTGCATAAAGTCATACATGATTGGAATGTCATATATTGAGGCAATAGGTTGAAAAACGAATATTTTTCTCATTGATAAAAATTAATTTTATACTTTATTCTAAATAATAATGATTTTTATTAAAAATTTAACAAAATGACTTATTAATGTTGGTTTTCCACAATATACGAGTAATAAATACCTATTTTGCTTTTATTGGCAAGATTAAGCCAGTTGAAAAAAATGTTTCAAATGGTTGTAAAAGACAGGTGTGCTGCTTTCAAAATACATATTACTAGCATTTTATACATATAATATCGTTAATCGTGAAAGTTATAGTCTACAATCAATAGCTTTCATCAGTGTCGCCAAGAGTTCATTTGGGTGTATAACAAACACTAACCGCTCTATTGCCGCATTTCCATAAATAACTGATTATGTTTATACCTCTGTGTTTTGCTTTCATGGTTTATCGCAAACAAGCTTAATAAGCATGCGATGACAAGGATTATTTACTACGCTCTCATTCATATAATATTATTTCATTCCCTGTCGTATTCCTATTATTGTGGTAATAAATCATAAATATCAGCTACCAAACAAACAGCAGAGATGCCAGGTCTGATAGTTATACACATAAATAGGTTTTGCAAGACATTCATGTTAACAGCCAATAACGATTTGCACGATTATTAAAGACAGGAACGTACCTCTCTAGAAGGTATTCGGCAGTTAACTAGTTACTGAAATTAAATCGATTAATTTGGTGTTTTGATAAGCAGTGATGTGGTAAGATTGAGAAATATTTGAATTAATACTCTTATGTTATTTTTGCTCCAAAATGTTGCAACATACGAGGTGTGTTCAAAAAAGAAAAGGTGAATTCGACTTTCGATTATTATTTTTTTATGTTGGTGCACTCGTTTTGAAGATATGTTGGCGGTTTTATCCATATAGCATGCTTAGTTTGTTTGTGAGAGGCATAATAAGACAAGTGTTTTGCGTGATCGGCGATTTTCTGCTATCGAAAAAAATGGATCAAAGAAGTTGCATCAATTTTGTGTAAAAAATGAAAATAAGTGCTTAAAAACACTTGAAATTAGACAGTGGCATACGGTGAGAGTACTCTGAGTCAAAAAAATGCTTACAAGTGCTACAAGCTTTTCACAGATGAAAATATTGAGAAAGTGAAGAAAATTGTTTTGGAGAATCGTCGAATCACAAATAGAGAAGTTACTGAGGACGTCGACATTTCGGTTGGCTCATGCCATGCAATCTTTTCGGAAATTTTGGGCATGAAGCGCGTGGCAGCGAAGTTCGTTCCAAAATTGCTGAATTTTGACCAAAAACAACGTTGTATGAGCATCGCTCAGAAATTGTTGAATGACGTCAACGATAATCCAGATTTGCTTAAAAGGGTCATAACTGGTGACGAATCATGAGTACGTGGTTATGACATCGAAACCAAAGCCCAATCGTCCCAATGGAAGAGCCCAGGAGAGCCAAACCCAAAAAAAAAAACACGCCAAGTTCGATCAAATGTCAAGGTTTTGCTCACTGTAGTGCATCAGGAATTCTTACCACAAGGTCGTACGGTAAATAAAGAGTATTACCTTGAAGTTATGCGTCGTTTGCATGAAGCAATACGAAAAGACGCCCGGAATTGTGGAAAAAAATTTATGGCTTTTGCATCATGATAATGCACCTACTCATTCATCTTTCCTTGTTAAAGATTATTTGGCCGAAAACAACACCGTTATCATGCCTCAGCCACCGTAATCACCAGATTTGGCCCTCTGCGACTTTTTCGTGCTCCTGGGATTGAAGAGACCCATGAAAGGACGGCGTTTTGCAACGATTGAGGAGGTAAAAACCGAATCGCTGAAAGAGCTCAAGGACATACAAAAAAGTGCATATCAGAACTGCTCCGAAGATTGGAAAAACGTTTGGCACAAGTGTATTATATGTGGGGGGGATTACTTTGAACGAGATAAAATAGAAATTGATGAATATATAAATATTTTTTGAGGAAAATGAAAATTCATTTACTATCGTACAAACTTTTGTTCAAATGCTTCAAAAGTTGGTGTTATTGAGTTCTGTGTAAATTAGAATGCAACTAGCATTTCAGTAGAAGATGCTTCAGTAGAAAATGTGACTTTTCATGCGTAGATAGCGTTGAAACAATATTACCGTTTCTTAGTGAATTATCTGGTGATATTTGTGATACATGACATATATCTGGGTTTCTAAATCTGTTATCTGGGTTATCCATTTAGCGCCACCGGTTTGACAAGTTTAAGCAGCTGTTAAGTGCCTGTCGTCTGAGGTGTTACTTATTTAGTAAAAGGTTTGGATGGATCATTACGTAGCCGAAGAACGCATAAAAAATAGTTAAAATTTGCTATAAAAGTGGGAACTTTTGTGCATTACTGGATGATTATGGGCGGGCTGAATCGACATACAGTGCAAGGAATTGACAAGATTATAAAGAAATTTGAAGAGACTGGAAGCGTTACAGATGTGGTCAGTCCTGTGCATCATTGCAATGTATGCACTGCCGAAAATATGGCGTCTGTTAGTGAAAGTGTGACAGATAATCCGAATTTGAATTCAGAGGTGCAGACATCATAATGAAATAAAGGTTTCATCGGGATCGCAGCTTTTTGAAAGGAAACAATTTTCCAACGACCCAATGAATGGAATATGAGAGAGCCTCCATATTCATTAAATCTTCTGAAATAGGCTTATCGTCGAAAAAGGATGCCGAAAGTTAATTAGAACAGATTTTGCTAGACTTACCGACTTATCGTATACTTGGGATGTTCGTCAGTGTACCAGGATGACCGTTTCTCAAAGCATGGTGTTTTAATTGTGTGTGATGCAGTCGGATATACTAACGTGCGTCATGCCATTGGGGCTACATTGGGTGGGCTACATTGGTCCACCCCTTTTGGTACCTCCCGCATAAATTTACCAACTTTTCGCAAATTCATTTTTTCCCTTCGACTCACATGTAACAGCGTAATCATTGGTCCAATGTAATAGGTTATGGATGACCAGTATAATTCAGAAATTTTTAGATTTGATTATTTATTTTAGATATCGTATTCAAAGTTTGCTAAAATAGGATCTGGCTATGAAAATGGCTCACGGCAAGTGTTTGGTGAATTAAGCTTTGAAATTGAAATTAGACAGCATTGCCACACCGCTTTTTTGATCTCCCATGTATTTTTATCTCATATCTTTAAAAAAATTGCGCGGAATTCATGCCAAATTTGAAAACAGATGGACAGCGTGGCTTATATATCGAAATTTAATTTGTTCTTCCCCTGTTCGTGGACTGTCATTACTCTATTTTTCTCGGTATAATTCTTGGTATTGGTATTGATATGGATCGGATAATCATGATCTTTCTAGCACCTCCAACACATCTAGTCTAACTTAACCTATATACTCGTATTCCTTTGTTCATATCCATGGTGCAATTATGTTAAATTCAACACAATTTGGCGATGATTATTAAACTTACTTCTGCGGCTGTTCGCTCTTTAGGATACCCCCATGCAGACATCGAAACTTTGTACCAGTTCTCCCTACTGATATTTCTGTACTGGTTTTGTAATATTTTTATTACTTTAGCTACACATAGACGGTTGTATTAAAAATCATATGATTTGAAATGGTTCTTTCCACATTTCGTAAATGGAATCATATAGATTTTGGACTTAATTTAGCGAATAAATAGCAAACATTTTGAAAAATGTTCAATGTTTCTAAATGTAGTTTCAGCCTATTTGTGGGCAAGTTTCTTTTCTACTGGAAAAATTTTAACCTGCCTGTGATTATGAGACACTCATATGCTAAATTTCAGCCTTATGCCTCATAAGTTTCGGTTCCTATCGTGCTTTTTACACACACGCTGGTGGATGAACGGAAAGCCATGCTAAAATCCACATATCTTTTGAATATTTCGCAAGGAATAACAAACTTTGTATAGTAGAGGAGTGTCAGGAATGCGCTGAAAACTGCAGCTCATTGTAATCAAAAATATTCTTGAAAAAATAACTTTTTACCTGCACATAAGGGAATGAAGGTCTATATCATTTGCTACACTAACTTGCGTACAAGTTCCACTCAAGCGAGCTGAGCTGAGAGTTTGGAATACAAATGTTACTCGCTGAATTAGGTTTAATAAAATCATTGTGCTAGCTAATTTACTCTGCATTTAGTGCAGTTGAATAAATCTGCGAAGATGTGGGTTAAATTAGATAAATTCTATGGAACTTCAAAGAAAGAGCGAGGCTATCCAGTCGATTTTTTTTAAATGTTGTCAAACATTATGACGCCATACAATTGACTAAAATTTAGGTAATGAATTAGGAGAAAATTAAACTGCGAGTAATCGTTCGTACTATATGTGAGGCAACCGAATGTATCGAATATGATAGTGCTGTCCGTTTCGATTCTTGTAACTAAATTTGACAAATGCATTGTGTGTGCCAACTTAGGCTGAATTCATCTCTCATTTGAATGGAAGACACCAAAAGCAGACGAGCATCGCTAGTTCGACTGAAATCATTAGATTAGAAGATTAGATCTTGTGCTTTATACGCTTCCCAATGGGGGTTACATTATTGTCATGTCAGATGGTATGTACGAGTATATACCTCCATTTTTTCGGGCCAAGGTATAATTTTGTAACCAAATATGTTTCACTGCTTTCTAAGCCGATTGAGTGATGTCCTTTTGTTTGGTTAGTTGGCGTAAATCATTATGAAATTTCTTAAAACTTTGCACATCATAATACATTGGGGATTGTACCTATATATAGGGTACATCGACCGAGCTGCCACGTTGTTTATCTTACATTCAAACGGTTCACACAAATGGCCCATATCTCCCAAACAAAAGATCGATATATTCTGTATTTCCGTAGTTCCATATCTTTGAAGCGTTTGTGGTTAGTTCAGATAAATTTAGCACACATCACGTGTTTGGTAAAATAAGTTTTGAGAACGAAAATGAGTGATATTACCACATTTCTTCCGGTACCTGCTATACAAATTCTTTCAATTGATTTTTCCGCTATAATCCCTTATTATTATAATGCTGTTACTCAAGCTATTGCCAGTTATAGTGCATCATAATGCTTGCTAAAATGTGAAAAATTAAGCAAATAGCATGGGGAATTTACTCAATTCGATGTAATTTAGCTGACAACAAGCATTTAATAAACTAAAGTCAGAGAATGAAAATTGACAGCATTGCCACGCCCCTAAGAATCGTATTTTTCAAAAATCGTTCTAGGCGGTAGTTATAATTTTTCTTCTCTTTGTGTTTTTTATTTAGGTGACCCACTGGTTCGTGACGTTTCTTTTGCTACCTTTGACAATTTTGCAAACATAAAAGCCGTCGGATGATGGTACTTGTAAATCAATTCATCTGTGGAATATTTTGGCATAGAATTGAAATAGCAAACAATATTTCGCATATAGAGTATGCTGCTTAATGTTTTAATGTAGCAATTATACACCTGTAAGAAAATCCGCGCATTTGTGTGGAAACATTTTCAATAGGAATGACGGCAAAGTAAAAGCGATCGCTATAACGCATTACAAAGCCCATTAAAAATTAAGCTCTGTTAGAGATAAACTCATATTGAATTTGAATTTGTTGTTAGGTTGAGATGTGTGTCTGAATTTGAAAGTAATTTGGACTTGGGGAATTCAAATTTGTCTATAATATTCCTATATCACGAAATTCAAAAACGAAAAATGATAACAAAGCTGACACCAAAAAACAAATCTAGTGCTGCATGTTAGGTACACAGGTTAAATATAAGAACACCCTTTATGATTTAGGGTATGAAGTCAAGTCTCAATTGCTGGTCAATATGCTGTGGTAAATATCGGCACTCATAGATGTTAACATTTTGTTTTGCATATTATAGTTGACTCACAAAAATAAATTACCGCTTTGTGATATTTCGCAAATTAAGAAATCTGATAAAATAGAAAGCCTATTTGAAATTTTTGTCACTTCTGAAAGAATACCTTTCTTTAGACGCATCCGCAGATATATTAAAAATACGACATATAAGAAAGAAAGAGTTTTGTTCAACACCAAATTGTGCTTCGGTCTTAATAAAAAGTTTTCTCCGAATTTTTCTGTGAGGTTTTTAATTACTTTAAATTTAAATATTTTGTTTTTCATTATTTAAAAAAAAATTATGAAATATTGAACTTTTTGTCGCAAATGACAAATAATGAATAATTAAAAAGTTTAATATAGACAGAAACTCGCCTTGCACCAGTCTGACATTTGGTCGTCGGTTATTATACCTTTGCTAATAGCGTGAGATTTGTCGTTAGCCTTTACACATTCATTTACGAAATTGTATCGTCATATTTTTTCAGAAGTGTTCTAATGTTGTTTTGCGGTGGACATTTTCTCATTTCTATTAAAAGCCTAATCTTTGTGGTCTCCACTTTTCCAGAAAATTTTTATGTTCAATTTGTTGCAAATTCATAAAATGCGCTATAAATTGGCAAATTTTCAGAAATATGTTTTTTCCCTTACTACCTCCAATTAATAGACTGCAGAAAACTAAATTTTCGTTCATTACTTTGCTTTACACTGCTTCGCGAAATTTGGGAAAAATAGAAAGATTAATCATGCCAATTCTTTTACCTCCGAACTGCCACGACTCTTCAGATAGTTCCCATTTCACAATTTGTAATTTAATTCATAATTTTTAATTCGTATCCTACTGCCTTAAATTTTTATCAATTGTGTTACATTATAATACATTATAATATAATTTAAATTGGAAAATTGCAGGATTGAACATTCGTTGTGATTTATGCTAGTATTTAATTCGTCCAGGGAACATGGTAGCCACTGCTGTGAAGAAATGCCGCTGGGAACTTCTTCTTGTAAAAAACGTTGGGCTTCACGGGCTTCACTATCCCAAAAACAGTGCCGAATCTCGGTGAAACTTTCAATGGTTTCTATCGAAATTCTTATGTGCAAAGCTTAAAATTTCTTATTGTACATTTGTTGATTTAGCTTTTCATTGAAAACGAGTGGTAACCAACTTGTTGCAGTTACCATATCATTACTAATGCAGGAGATTGATTTCCCAGAGCAATTCGCTGGCCTAATCTATCTTTTGATTTGCTTTGCAATCATACACGATCCTTTATTTTGTTTATGTATTGCTGAACTGTAAAAATGTTTTCATCACAAAAGAGCAAAATTTCAAGCTCGCCACCAACGCAAAAAAAAAAAAAAAACTTTTGAAGAAATTTTACGCTGAAGTTGGGGAGCTTTGGCAGACTCAACACTCCAGGTACAAACAAAGTCACACAGAGAGGTCTAAACTACGGTAGCCATTAATAAGATTTGCTTGGAAGTTGCGCGATTTATTTTTAAATTTCCAAAAGTATCATATTTTTTTAACAAAACAAAATTATAAGTTACAACAACTTTGATAATTTCGTAAATATTTATGGAGATATATAAAGTCATTTAATTATGAATACCAGATTTTATGTTAAAGCTTTTCTAAATAGACTCAGAAATGTTTACAGTAACTATAACAAAACCAACAATCCAAAAAGGAATATGATGACTTGTGTCATAAATCGGAGAAAAAGGATATCAAGCAATTTATCGACACACTAAAATACCCAATTTTTAGACACTTTAGTTAGTTAGTTAGATAGTTGAAATTCTTCCTACTGTAATTAAAAGTGTCCCAGAGTCGTCGACAGGCTTCACGGAGGAAGGAACGATAGTTCTAATGTTAGAGTTAGGAATAAGTCGCAATAAAGAACAACCGCAAATAAAGAACAACCAGTATTATAAATTGATAGAGCGCTTTTCGTGAAATACAAATGATGGACACACTCAGTCATTTTTGTGCACCAGTGGGCACTGTTGGAAAAATAGTTTCATGTAGAATAAGACAGTATAAAAAAGCGATCCATTCAGAACACATAGAATGTGTACAATAGAGGAAACGCAATGGTAGGTAACATGCAATTTGTAAAAAAAAATTGATTGTGCAATAAAGCATTTATTTACACGCTGAGTGCAACAAAATTTTTTAATTGTACATAAAATAAAACAACAAAACGTTTTCAAATATTCAAGGAAATAAACGTACAATTCTCAAACAGCAACCAAAAATGCCAAAATATTGTATTTTTGACAAATTGGTTTGCATCTTCGTTGTTTATGGATAACTGGTGGCCAAGCTTAAAAAATGTATTTTAAGCAAATAAGTTATAAAACAATTTTGAGTTAAAGCGGATTTTTTGTTAAAATATGTCGCATACTTGGAACAAGTTGTAGTCGACATCGTTACGTCTAGGAAGACAATTTAGTCGGCACAGTGTTCTAAATTTGGTATCTTTTAGAATATTTATATTTTCTGAAATAATTCGGATTTCTATTTGCTTTACAATCGGCAAAAAATATAAAAAGTAAGGGGAAACATTTAATCAGATTTATTCTAAATCGCCTGTTTAGAAAGTTATTGAAGAAAACCGGCGCATGTAAGTATGCTTCTTGCAAATTTTTTCAAGCCATAACCATTCATATCGGAAACGTGGTTTTGGCAGCACAATGAGCATTTGTTTAAGCCGGGATATCGTACCTTCGAGGTACCCCAATGTGAGACTCTGGATATACTTGGAACGTTAGCTTTTCAATAGTTCAAAGCTGTCTGTGTGAAATTTCATCAACACTAGGCGAGCCCTTAAACAGTGGCATAATACTTTCTCCTTTTTTTTTCATTGTGCAACGTGTAATTGTTCTAACACCTTTGTTTTTACTAGGCAAACTGACTTTTGTGCAGGTGTTAGGGCTTCAATCATAGTTCATTTTTTAATATGCGCCCCATGCTGCCAGCAGCTTCATTGAAATATTTCGTTGAATTTTTGATGGTTTCGGATTTATATCTCAATGGAGATGCTACCGATATTATTGTAACATTCAATTGTCTGATACACAAACATTTTATTCACACATAAATCTCGTAGCTGATTAACAATGGTTGCTTGCGATTTTCCAACCAAATTACAATCAAATCCAGTGTACCAATTCCAATCAATTGTCTGTTTTTCGGGTGACAGACCTGGCGTGGCGATTTCGCGCATTTTCAATCCCAAATTAGCACTTAAACAAATGTTACCGCTGCCAAGTTTTCATTTGGATTGCGGAGGGAGACACCAAGCGTGTCAATCGTTTTAAATGTCCAGGAACGGATTTCATCTTAAGATACCGAGGATCCAATATCGCTTCAATGTGTGACACGTTGTTTGTCCTAAATGACACGAGTATAAACAGCACTGAAATTCTAGTTCGGTGAACTGACTTATACAGTACTTCACTTAACGTCTTTTTGCGTTGTGTCAAAAGTGTGTAGGGAACCAAAAGGATCATACCGAATCCCTTGGTTTATATGTGAGTGATTCCTGATTCTGATGATTTGGAAACGAAACTTGGTATATTCGCTTCTTGAAAAATTTCAATTGTAGCTCCAAGGAATTGCATTCAGTGCAGTACGAGGACGGTCCAAAACTAGCCGACCTAACAAAGAAGACACAAAAGACTTAGGAAAATTTTTTCCAGCGATATTCTATAGCTTCTATATCTGTTTATAGTAAGCACTGTCAGACTCCTTAAAACCCCATAAACCATTCTTCATATCTTCATTGATTGGCAAATCTTTTACCAGCCTGCCATTTTTTCAAGTTTAGAAATAAAAGGTATTCCGAGGGAGTTAAATCTGACGAATAAGGTGCATGATGAAGCAGTTTAAAGTTTAATTCATTAATTTTGGCCATAGCAATAGTGGATGTGTGAACTGAAGCATTGCCTTGATGAAACAACACTTTCTTTTTCGCCAAATTCGCCCACTTTCCATAATTTCATAACCTAAATTCTGCAATGAATTAGCATAATATTCGCTGTTGATAGTTTTTCCTTTCTGAATATAATCAGTAGAAATATTTTTATGCGCATCCAAAAAAACAGACGCGATTATCTTG
>JAHXMU010000434.1:399837-448202 GCA_019455685.1 Philornis downsi
AAGCTGCAATTAACACAAGATTTGAAAGAGTCTGACTTCATAGCAAGGCTCGCATTTGTTAATGAAATGCTTAATCGATTTTTCAATTTTGACAATATCCTTTTCTCTGACGAGGCTCATTTTCTTATGAATGGGTTCGTAAACCGTCAAAATTGTCAGTGAAAATCCCAAAATCAAACACCAGAAATCATTGCATAGTCCTAAAGTGACAGTATGGGCAGCAATCTCTGGCAGAGGAATAATTGGCCCTTTTTTCTTCGAAAATGCGCGGGGCCAAAACGTCACGGTTAATACGGAACGTTATGTTAAGATGTTAGACGGATTTTTGGCTCCAGAAATTGAAAGTTCAAGAATAGTGAATTCCAGAACTTGGTTCCAACAAGATGGAGCTACCTGTCACACATCAAATGACTCCATGGCGGTGGTGAAGCAGATGTTCCCTGGCAGACTGATTTCGAAAAGAGGTGATATCCCATGGCCCCCACGTAGTCCAGACTTGACGCCTCTTGATTTTTTTTGTGGGGATACCTCAAACACAAAGTCTACAGTAATAATCCAAGAAACATCGTTCAGCTCAAGTAGAATATCAGTGGTGAAATGGCAGCCATTACACCAGTATTACTGAAGAAAGTTTTCAATAATTTTCGTTTGCGGTTAGAGGAGTGCCGTCGTAGAGAGGGTCACCATTTAGATGATGTTATTTTTAAAAAATGAACTCCATTTATTACTCTACAATGCCTTAGATTTATTTTAACCATACCTTTTGTATTTATTTTTTAATATATTTTTTAAATATGCACGTTCTATTGGGCCACCTTGTACTTCATCCTTATGCATTATTGGTTCATTTCGGTAAACAAGGATCACTTCGGGATGTATGATTATGGTCATTTAAAGTATCGTTTATACTCACAGAATTCGGTAATATTCCAATCAGTCCAGTTTTAGTTACGGAAAAGAGTTTTGCCATCAGTGTTTTATTTGCTATTAAGTTGTCATCGCTAACTTATTTGGAAATAAAAAAAATATCTGTGATGACTTCATCTATTGAAATCACATGGCAACCTTCTTTATAGAGTCTCAGAGAACAATGTGAATGTGGCAATAATAGCAATTTATCCAAGAAACAAACGGAAAATTGTTGGTAAATAATTAATAGAAATTCCGTTTTCGATAAATTAGTGAATCTGTGGAAGTATTCTGTTTGTTTATCTTTATGTTTCACACGTTTGTTTGTAATATTCTTATTCATGCTAATTAGCAGTGCTTTTGGTCAATAAAAACGTATGGCAACCCAACGTTTTTTGCGGTAAGCAAATGTGTGCGTTCGCAGAACTAAGTTTATTAAACACCTAGGAGCTAAATCGTACTGAAAGATATAAACCTGAGAGGAAATAGAAGGGATATGATCAACCGTCTTGCGAAGGGTTATGGTGTCATATACAGTGGGCAAAGATACTAAATTTCTTAAAATCGGTAAAATCTCGCGGTGCAGCCTCCGGCAAAAATAAAACTAAGAGACACAAAATATGATAATACCAATACTACACAGCACATTCTGAATTACGAGGTGTGTTCAACAAATAAGGTGAATTTTCATCTTTTTTCACAAAATATGTATATTTATTTATAAATTTCTATTTTATCTCCTTCCTAGTAGTCTGAATATCTGAATACACCAGTGCCCGCGTTTTTTCCAATCCTCGAAGCAGTTCTAATATGCACTTTTTGGTATGTCCTTAAGCTCTCTCAGCGATTCAGTTTTTATCTCATCAATCGTCACAAAACGCAAAAGTCGCAGGGGCCAAATCTGGTGATTACGGTGACTGAGACATGATAACGGTGTTATTTTTGACCAAATAATCTCTCACAAGCAAAGATGAGTGAGCAGGTACATTATCATGATGCAAAAGCCATTACTCCTTACCCATTATTTACCGCACGACCTTGTGGTAAGAATGCCTGATGCACTACGCCACGATAATCGAAGAAAACAGTGAGCAAAACCTTGACATTTGATCGAACTTGGATTGCTTTTTTGTCTTGGCTCTCCTGCACTCTTCCATTGGGACGATTGGGCTTTGGTTTACCATATACGTTGTTTTTGGTCAATATTCAGCCCAAAATTGCCGAAAAGATTGCATGGCATGAGGCAACCGATATGCCGACATCCTCAGTAACTTCTCTAATTGTGATTCGACGATTTTCCATATGAATTTTCTTCACTTTCTCAACATTTCATTTTCGAGCGTCGTCGACCTTATGTGAAAAGCTTGTAGCACTTGTAAACATTTTTTGACTCAGAGTACTCTCACCGTATGCCACTGTCTACATTTCGAATGTTTTTGACCACTTAATTCCATTTTTTACACAAAAGTTGATGCAGCACTCTTTTATCCATTTTTTTCAATAGCAGAAAATCGCCGAACACGCAAAACACTTATCTTATTTATGCCTCTCACAAACAAACTAAACATGCTAATGGATAAAGCTGTCAACATATCTTCGAGACAACTGTACCAACATAAAAAAAAGAATAATCGAAAGTTGTAGACCGCAAAATTTTAAAATTCACCTTGTTTTTTGCACACACCTCGTATAGGCGTCATATTGTCTGGGAGCTACCGGAAGCATCACCTGGTTGTAGTTCACAAACAGAGTTTAGGAAAAAATTGTTAAATGCACAATTTCAGTAGATTAGAACAGACATTCAATATGCCATGAAAAATACAATGTCTTATGGCAGAATTCGTATTTCATAGATAATGGGTAACCTGCTCACAGAATGGGTAACTCATGCATTTCGCCGTGGGAAAAGAGAGATCGCTTGCACGTTAATCATGAGAAACGAGAAATAGTGTGTTCGCACTATCCACAACGCACATCGTGGGTAAACGAAAAAAAAACCTGAAAGTATTATGCCACTCCCTAAAGGTTTGATGGATTTTGGTGAAATTTCACACAGTGTTTGGGGAAAGCTATGTTTGTCAAATTCGCCATTTGGCCATTTGGAAACGACGTGACAAGAAATATTATTGGGAGTATAAATTCAACAAATTCTAGGAGTAAGTTATGGTTGAAATTGGTCAACGTAGATCGCCATATTGGAAAGTTGGACATCTGGCAATATCATAACCTTGAAATATTTGCGATTTTGTATCGGCATCACATATTTTTTGTTGTACGAAAATGTCGAGTTGTGAGGCGAATAAGCGTCATACACGGCAATTTTTAATTTACCTTTTTTAATTTGAACAGATCTGCGGCTGAGGCGCATCGAATGCTTACAGAATCATATGGATACTAGGAGATATTGTCGACAATAATTTCAATAGTTTAAGAATGATGAGTTTGATTACGAACCGCTGTAATAGAGAGGCGAATGTATATTATCCACATACGGCGGTGGAATCATAATTAGTAAGTTCGTAAAAATTCAGAAAGAACTTGTAATTACATTTGGAGTGTCTCAACTGGTAAATTCACATCATTTGAAGTCTTAGAAAATGATTCAAAAGAAAAAAAATTGGGTACCTATGAACTGAGGTCTGGAAATGTTGAACGTCGACTTCACACATGTGAAACTCTGCTTTTTCCCATCGTTTATTCACTAGTAATGGACTAATTTATTAATCTAGCCAGTATGATAATCTTTAGAAAACGAAATCGCCGAGAATAACGAAACGGCCAAGCAGAGTATTTATGGAAACTAACTAATGTTGTGTGTTTGGTGGAATCAACTTGGTATCATGAGTTGCTCCATTAATCAACGCCTGCTTTTCAAGATACATTAAAATTATTCTATTGCGCGATAATGTTTGTTTGTACTGTTCTTGTCTGACGAACGGTTCCTGTCTGACGAACACTTCAAGTAGTCGATTAATCGACTGCGTCGTTAAACTTTAGGTCCATTGAGTGAGCCAAAAAATATAATACGATTAATCGCATTGGATGTGAGAAGGTCTCCCTTATCTCATTCATGACGTGAGGAGAATTTGTTTCTTTTTTTTGTTTATGGTAATGTTCGTCCACAAGTTGCGGCGCCAGTCAAACCATAGTTAGAAACTCATAATTGGGAAGTCTTATCCACACACCATATTCATTAGCGCTTGTCTCGATCGATGACACATCATGGCCTATCCAAGCAGTGCATCACATCACATAAAGAAACTAAAAAATTGTGTAGATTCCTGAATATTTTCAAAAGACTAGGCTTTCTAGGGGCGCAGTATTCAACTGCTATCTGAATAAAGAAAAAATGTAGTGGTACATTTTCATTTTGTTAGTGAACTAAATAGTTGCGCGTAGTCAGAGTTAATTAAGGAGGGGTTAACGATATACCTATAAATAAAATATACTGCATTGCATTTAGGACATTGGTTTACTTAGGACGAATAAATGTAAAAGTTGGTTTAAAATTCGTGTTCCTTATATCGGACGACATTAATTCCCAAAGATTTTGGAGGGAAACAATAGACGTGTGAGCATTTACACTTCCTCAGGCCTCCTCAAAAGTCAAATTAAATGTGATTTCCCCATAGCTTCAATCAACTCCGTCACTGTTGTGATTACGAATATTATCACTGTGATTGCAAATTGCAGTTTATTCGTGTTCCCGCCTGTATGTCAGAATTCAATCCGCGGAGCAATAAATAATATTTTATTGTATCCTATAATCCATTTATAACGTGAAATGTTTATTTATTTTTAGTGCATTTCTTTTGTTCTTTTTATATATTGTTTATACGTTTGTGGTATAAATACGAATCTCACTGTCGTCAACATCCTCACCGTTTTATGATACGTCATTCGAGGTGATTATTTCAATATTTGCGCTTGCAAGTACAGTCTTGTCGTCATTGTTACTGTTGGCGCTATTAGTGTTTACTGCTTTAGATTTGCTGGCACAATCCTTCGTAGCCATCATCCGTAATGGGCCCCCGAGACGCAAGGAACAACATAACAATAATTGCCGCGGGAATACTGCAAACTGTCTATCACATTTCATCACCAGGATGGTGAATGGTGGAGTAAATCTCTTAAACCCGGCTATACAAAGGAAAGGATGAAAAGACGAAAGCAAATAGAACATCCGTGAACCGAGCGGTGATGATGTGCACTGAACAGAACTGAGCGAAACGATGATTGCACCGCTATAAATTTCAATCGATGCGATATCGATTGTTTGCGGAATACTTGGTATTCGCTTATTTTGCGATTGTTGTGTATGAACTTTATTCTTTCTCTACGATAAACACGCAAAGATACGGAATGAATTTATCACACATTTACATTTACATATTCAAATGCCAGTGACTCCATAGTATTGAATAACATGGGTCGTCGAATATTCATGTCCATGTTATCCACACCATGCTGAATGCGGGCTAACAAATATTTAGGTAAATATTTGCTGTTCAATGAGTTTGTGAACATTGTGTGAGGTAGAGAATGTTGAACTTTTTGGATTATCTAGTTTATAAAATAAAGTTTTCTGTGCACAAATAATGAGTGTAACTTTTCACTCAACACAATACTTCTGATAGTCTTAACGTTTTTCGGATAACATCGATTTTTTGACCAGAAAAATGTTCACGATCGAAAAGTGTAAAATATCCAAACCTGAGGATACATTTCCAGAATTAACATATCATTTTAAAGGGCATGTGCTCTGCGTTAAAAACAAAAACCAGCTCTACTTGTTATATTCCTACTTCTTCCTTCTGTTTTTGTTCATATAATTTTGATGAAGGTATAATCAAAAGTTATATTCGCGAACAGTTCCCACATGCGGGTTGCCTTTTATAGGTGAAAGGCTCCTACAGCAGAATAACTCTCGCTGATGAACGAATTTCCTAATACCAAGATACGGGTTATGTTTTTAGAGGAAAATACTGAGCAACAGCTCTCTTTCCGTAAACGCAGAGTCAAAATTTGTACACAATTTATTTACATTTCATACAAATCATTTTATGAAGGAAAACTTCTCGAACAGGAATTGTTAGTAGATCGAATATTATGTAAAAGATAATCAACATTTGAATGAAATTGATACCTTTGGGCTAGGATTTGATATATTTAGTTCGAGTAGCTGGTGTTTGGTTACTTTAGAAATTTTATATTTATTTAATTATTCGGAGATATGCCTGCCGCTCACTTCAATAGAATAAAGTACACTTCACATAACGATTCAGTTTTTACTTGTTTCTCCTACTTCCACACGTCACCTACAAAAAAATTTCAAGCCATGGGAGTGTCCCGTTATTGTAGTTCGCTCTTTTCTTTTAAGTGAGTGAAAAATGTGTTCTTCTTTTTTGGTTCATTTGAATAGCACCCCTCATGTGGTAATCAGTTTAACTCGAAAAGTCTTTTGCAGATTACCATAAATCAGATCGGATTACAGTAACTGTGTATAACTAAATATAAAACAATCGATTTTAAGTAAAATGAGCCGAGCTAAATCCTTGAGTGTCAGGGGGAAGATCCAAAAATAAAACCTACAAGGAGTTTGGACTTTCTATTCATCAAATAGCCAGAAAAAATAATAGAAGCCGGAAAGTTATATCGACATACACTGCCGATCAACCAAATAGACTCACAGATTTTTTTTCTTTTAATTTTTGATTATCTTCTTTGTGGAAGAAGCTATTGAACAAGTATTGTTATTTATTTTAGAACAAAGCATTACACAAACGAATTGCGATATGAAGAGGATGCAAAAAATTTACAGTTATTAAATATTCTTGTTTTGCTTTGACAATGTCGAAAAAATGTGCTCTTTTGGCGATCATCGAAATAGACTCAAAGGCTGTAATTTTAGTTTCTGATTAGCTGTTCGAACAAAAAGTTGCGTACACTCTTTTGGTGCAATTTAAAAATAATTAAACACAAAATGGGTCGTGGTACAACATTAACTTTGGAGGAAAGAGGCAAAATCATGACAATAAGCTGACAACTCGACAAATCCCTGATAAAATTGGTAGAAGTCAGTCTGTTGTGAGTCATTTTATCAGAAATCCATCGAGTTATGGAAAAAATATACATAAGCCTACAAGAAAAGCACTAACGACCATCGAAGAGAGAAGGATTCTCCGAGAGGCGTCAAATTCGACATGTTCTGCCGTCAAAATTTGTCAAAATTTGGGTGTAAATGCCAGTATAGCTACCGTGAGACGTGTAATCCGTAAAGCTAAAGATCTAAAGAGACTAAAAATAAAAAAAAACCCCGCTTACCGATGTTCGTAAGCAAAGTCGCTGTGTATATGCCCGCAATTACATGGCATGGAATATGGAGTGGCATCAAATCGTTTTTTCTGATGAAAAACGTTTTAATTTGGATGGATCAGATGGTTTTAACTATTACTTCCATGATTTAAGAAAGGAGGAACTCTTTTTAACCCGACATCATAGTTGTGAGGGAGGTGTTACGGTGTGGGGTGCAATATCCTACTATGGGCCATTTGAATTTCAATTTGTTTCATCCAGTATGAATGCAAATAAATACAAAGAACTGCTTCAAAAAGCATTTCCCCATTTTTCGAACATTTTTAGATCATTACCCTGGACATTTTAACAGGACAATGCCCCAATACACACCTCTCGAGTGGTAAAAAAGTGGATAAGTGACCAAAATGTTGATGATAAAGTTGATGGAGTGGCCTCCGTACTATCCTGATATCAATATTATCGAAAATTTATGGGGATGGCTTACACGTAATATTTATCAATCTGGCAAACAATTTGAAAACGTCGAATCATTAAAAGCAGCCATTTTGAACGCTTGGAGCGAAGTGTCCTTGAACTGTTTAAAGTCACTTTACGATTCACTCCCTGACCGAATTTTTGAAGTTATTTCAAATAAAGGTGGCTTTACTCATTATTAATAGCGTGTATATATTGTAAGAAATTTATTGTTTACATTGGTTTTTCATTAATTTGTGGTTTAGATATAATTAAAGTCCTTGAGTCTATTCGGTTGAGCGATAAAAAAGGGTACTTTTTGAGGTAAATCTAAAAAAAAAGTTTAAAAATTTAATTGTAAGCTTAGAACGCTAATTTTTGTTTTGTTTAATTTTAAATTGATTACTGAATAATAAAAAATTACTGAGTCCCATTTATATTTATATAAAAAAATTTTTTAAAAAAAATATCCGTGAGTCTATTTGGTTGATAGGCAGTGTATGTACTTACGTAACACCGAAGGCTATGGAAATAATACGAAAGATCGAACAGCAAGTGCTATTACAGCCCCTGACAAGAGGGCTATTCTGAGATATGCCTCAAATTCGCATGACTCTGCTGCCAAAATCAAGGAAAAAGCTGGCGTAATTGCAAGTGTATCAACGGTAAAAAGAGTTATTTTCAAACCAGCACACATGCAACGCTTGAGACTTAAAAAGAAACCACCGCTAAACAATCTCCGTAAGGAATGTCGCCTCATTTTTTGTCGTATGACTAGACTTACTATTTTTAGCGATACCTTGGAAATGCATCGTTAAGTTTTCGTTGAAGTGCAAGAATTTTGCGTGTTTGCAAACGTATCACAATTAGGTATCAATTAAAGAGGTAGGGTTGCGTATTTGGTGGTTTTTGTTGATTTCAACTTTAATATTAACTAAATTAAATAATATGGGACGGTCTAATTTGCTTAGGCAGGAAGAAAAGGGCTCCATCCTGGCCCTTTTAAAAGTCTGGCTGGACTGTTAGCCGAATTTCCTGTGAAATTGGTCGTACCCGCTCGATTATTGACAATTTTTTTTAAATCCCGGAAAGTTACGGTACAAAACAAAGAACTGGTCGAAATTCAATATTTAATGAACGAGAAAAAGGGCGCATTGTAAACAAAGCAAGCAATGTGACTATATCCTGTGCGCAATTTGCTTCGATTTCCGAGAAGAGAGTGTCTGCCATGACTGTTTGGAGGACTTTAAATCAGTCTAATCATATTGTCCAAGGTGTGCTTAAAAAGATACCCCATTTAATTCCTCCTCACAAAGCTGCCAGGATTCAATTTGCGCTTACAAACTTACAAACAAACTAGGACTCAGTAAGAAAAATTGCATGTGTACTATCGTTTTTTACATAAAGGTAATTTTTTCTGGTGAGAAACAAATTTAATTTGGATGTACTGGATGGATATCCCCATTACTGGCGTGATCTGAGAAAGGAACTAATGTGGGGTCTTTTAACATGATTCGAAAGCTAAATTTGCAGTTTACAAGGTCTAGGATGAATAGCTCCGACTACATCCATGTTCTAGAGAGTAGTTTGCTACCATCCCTATGCGAAAATATGGAAAACCCATACATTTTTATGGAGGATGACGCAAGAAACACAAGAGTCTTCAGACAAGGGCATTTTAGAGGACTGTTCCGTCGATTTAATGAACTGGCCAGCATGTTCCCGGGATTTAAATCCATTTGAAAATGTTTGGGGATACTGGCGTAGGTACAAAAATAATACAGTATATGAAAACATTGCTGAACTAAAGGAAGCAATTTCAGAGAATGGGATCTCTTAGAGCCTAATTTATTAGACGAGAAAACCTCTCAAATTCGACGAGAAAAAACGAATTTTAAGCGTTAAGATAAAAGATGTATTATCATTTTGATAAATTGTTAAAAAAAAATTAAAAATATTAAAAATGTTACTATAAAATGATTTAATTCTTTTTTAATAACTAACAGTACAATTTTTATTTTATTAGGTGAGACGTCTTAGAAAATTTTTGAGAAAGAACATTATCATATAGTGCTTATGTATTTCTCAAAAATGCCAACATGCTGCAGGGGCAGCATTTTCGTAAATTTATTTCCTAAAATAACATAATATACTTTTGTTATAAAAATACCTTTTATGTTTGGCATGAGGTAATGGGAAATGATTAAATGGAATTAAAATAACGCGCAGAATAAGATAATCAAATTCACTGCAGGACCTTTTAATGAACTTGGATTGCGAAAGATCCTTTGGGAATATGAATTTGGTCATTAGACGAAAACGATAGCATTTCTCGGTCTAAAGTGCAATTATTGTTACGATATTATCATTTTAAGAGAACACAATATCATATCGACATCGATAAGAAAACCGACAAATCCGTAAAACGTGTCGCATTTCGAGCAGATTATTATGTCAAAAGTGGTATCTTTAGTGATACAATAAAACTATTGTTCTATCCGCAATAACTAATAATAGCAAATAATTAGATGAAAAAAAAAACATATTCTACGACTATAAATGTGCCACTAATTCTGGATGGACCGAATGGACAAAGTCAATTCTTTATGAAATTCGGTTCATTATTATGGTCCCTGTAACCTATTTAACGATATTTATTTTTAAAGTTTTTACAAGTATTTTACAACATTGGCCGTTGTTACGGATATTTATAAAGGGAGCATTGCACGACCAAATTTTTGGTCAGGCATATTTCATTTAATGTCAGTAGCATACGTAGTAAACCCCATTGTTATGCCTCTAAACATTCGTCCAAAATGCGATTTTTGTGGGCATTGCGGCATCCTATTGTCGAACCAAGAAGTACCACAAGTGGAGTAGTAACATGCAAGGTTTATCAACACATCCTCTATATCGCGGAATAATAGAAGCAAAATTATAAATTATTGAATTTACCTATTATAATAAGCCTTTCATCGTTTAGGAATTATAAATGAACCACTGATATTTGCTGTATCAGCTAATTTGTACGTGATGTACCCTAAGGAGCGGAGCAATTCGGATCATTTCTACTCGCATAAATAAATTTATTGAAAGATTAATGCTTGCATAATTATTCTGAATTTAGTTTAATTGAATGAATGTTATGAATCCGGAAATATGTGGGTTACATTTTTTATGGGAGATATTGCAAAGGGCGTTATAGTCCGATCCATTTTTTCACATTTTATTAAGGTTTAAGTGTTATAAATTTAGGCTGCCGTCTATAGACTAGGCTATGCCAAGTTTAAGAAGTTTCATGACGATTTACGGCTGTTATATGTGCTTGATGGCTTAAATTCGTCTTTCTTGGTGTATCATTTTCTCGTATCAAATGGTATAAATTTTTCTTCCTTTGGATGAAGATGTACACATTTTTCAAACAAAAGATAACTTTTAAAATCTATTTCCGTTTCGTTTTCAAATGACATAAACGTTTTTAAACATTTCCGAAAGCTTGTGTCGAGGACGATCTTATGATCCAACTAGAGTATGATATGGATTTTAATGAACATACTTTTCAATATTTATACCTTCAGCAAAAAAATGAAGGTATACCAGTATATAATATGAGAC
The DNA here is from genome assembly GCA_019455685.1 of Philornis downsi. Taxonomy (NCBI): domain Eukaryota; kingdom Metazoa; phylum Arthropoda; class Insecta; order Diptera; family Muscidae; genus Philornis; species Philornis downsi. The sequence goes on from JAHXMU010000434.1 coordinate 411,133, forward strand.
GGCAAAAAAAGTTATATCCAGAATGGAACGTTTAAAGAACTAAGAATATTTTTGCGCACGTGCTTCATGACGTTCTAAGTCGACTAAACTACATTAATCTAAATCTTTATGGAACTTTTTAGAAATTGGCGCATTTTGGCCCGACCCTTTTGCTACCTTCCATACAAAATGACAAATTTACCGAAATTCAGATTTTCCTCTGTTATTTGTAATTGGTATACTGCATTAACTACATAGTTAACTTCATAGTTGATAGAGCTTGACAAAATCTGAAAATAACGGGAAGGATAACCCACGCTGCTTCTGGTCTCTCGTGTACAAATGACCGATTTTTCTCAAATATTATTACATTAAATTCGGCCAAAATGTTCCGAATTTCACATTTACCTACACTCGATCTGATGGACATGATCTACAGGGTGTCCGTCGCGAAGGTATATTACTTTGTTTTGCCGCCATTTTGGTAAACATTATTCTTGACAGTTCGTATTTGGCCGTCGTGAAGTAGAGACATGCCAAATTTATTATGGAAAAATATTCGACAAATCAACGTGTTTTAATCGTTAAAACACTTTATCAAAATCAATCATCGATTACTGTGACGATGAGAAAGTTACGCGAAATTTTTGGAAGAAACAAGAGGGCCTGTAGCTGATAAGGCCAAGTATGGACCATAACGTACTGTAAGATCGGCTAAAAACATTACTGCCGCTCAAGAAAGTGTTCAAAACAATCCATTAACCTCAATTCGACGCCGTGCTCAGGAGCTTGGTCTTCAAAGAACAACTTTGCACAAGGATTTGCATTTGTTTCAATTTAAGATTCAGTTGACAAGAGCTTCTTCCACATGACCATTTACGCCGCCGCACATATGCCAAAAGGATGTTACAGCTCGCCCATGACAACTCCGATTTTCATGAAAAAATCATAATGAGTGACAGGGCACATTTTCATTTGAATGGATATGTGAATAAACAAAATAGTCGGTTCTGGGCAATAGAAAACCCTCAAATTATTCATCAGTTACCTCTGCATCCATTAAAAGTGACAGTCTGGTGTGCAATTTGGTCGGGAGGAATCATTGGACCTTACATCTTTGAAACTGAAAACGGGGTAACGGTGACTGTCAATGGGGAGTGATATCGTAATATGATTGAAAACTTTTTAACGCACCACAACTGCATGCTTTGGGCTTGATTAACATTTGGTATCAACAAGACGGTGTCACATAGCATACAACCAGGATTACAGTGGAATTACTGCGAGACCTCTTTCCACAACAAGTTATTTTAAGAAATGGTGATGTTGATTGGCCTTCACGGTCGCCTGATTTAACTGCTCCGGACTTCTTTTTGTGTGGATATCTGAAAAGGTTTATGCAAACAAACCAGAAACACTTGAGCAACTCAAGCAAAATATTCGTGATGAAATTAACGAAATACCGAAATGAAATGAGTGAGAATGTAATGAAAAATGTGCTCAAAAGGGCTCGCATTTGTGAGCAGAGAGGCGGGCATTTATCTGATATTATACATAATTGCCGATATCTAATAAAACATTAATCAATATAAGATCCATTCTCTTTCATTTAATCAACAATTATAAACAAACAAAGTAGTATATTTTCCCGACGGAAGATGTGTTTATAATGTTTGGAAAATTTTGCAAAAACCGAGCGGATATCCTCGCTTCTTCTGGTACCTCCCATACAATTGACCGATTTGACCCAAATATTAGTAACGTCATAGCTTTTAGTCAAATTGGGTACAGTTAAGCCTTTGCCAAAGTAGGGCCCAAAATTAAATGGTGGGGGTCCCCTAAATTCAGTCAAATGTTTAACATATCATAGTAAACTACACTCCTTCTGTTATCTCCCATACAAACCGTAGTTCGTCAATTGTTATTAGTTACTCAATTGTTATATAATGATTCGTCAAATTTGGGGAAAAAATAATAAATAAAGGGTGTCCCAACAAGAACGCAAGATTTAAATGACTGATGCAGCAATTAAATTGTTCCTTTGGCTGAATGACAGGTGGCGCCGTCTTGTTAAAACAACCGTATGCGCTCCACATTCATTTCTTCAATTCTACGCACGAAAAAACTGGTTATCATTTCACGATACCGAACACCATTGACTGTTTGCGCTTAACATGCCTCATTTTCATTAAAAAAAAGGTTCAAAGATTCCTCCAGCCCAAAATCCGCACCACACAGTGACACTCGAGGATTTTCCTCACCCCAAATGCGACAATTCAGCCTATTGACGAAGCCATCAAGATGGAAATGGGCCTCGTCACTGAAGATGATTTTATCGGCAAAATCAACATTTTCATGTTGTATCTCCAATACCCAATTAACGAACTACCTTCGCTGTCCACGGTCAGCTGGCTTCAGTTCCTGAGCCAATTGAACTTTGTATGCATGAAGATGCAAATCTTTTGTTAAAATTCGCTGCATAGTGGATTTGGAGACACCAATTTGTTGATCTCGGTGTCGGATTGAGGTGAATGGAGTTTTGAGCTACATCATCACATACAGTTGCGACATTTTCGGTCGATCGACCTGGTCGAAGGCGCGTTGTTGTCTTTATATCACTAACAGACCTAGTTTTGGCAAATTTATCCATTAATCTCTTTACAGTTGACTCTTTTAGAGCATTATTGTGATCCTAAAATGATCGTAATTTGCGAACTGTAGCCGCAAAACTTTCACCATTTTGGTAAAACAATTTCACAATGAGAATGCGTTGTTCATTCCTGTAGCGCTCCAGTTTTACTAATCCCGTACCTTCTACTAACAAACAATAACAATTGTTCAAATGCCAAACAATGACACTTCAAGTGGCGCCAAATTTAAATCTTCCGTTCTTGTTAGGACACCCTTTATTAGCTCATTCTTAATATTTTGTGGGGCATAATATAATTTGCATAATAAATCTGGGGTAACTTTTTCGGCACATTATTGTTAACCCTACACATTAAAACCTAAAATACTTTCTTTAAAGATTTGAACATCTCAGGGTCATCTTAAATACTTCAACTATGACTGACTTTGGTCGAAAATTAATTATTAGGTGTTTTTGACCATTGGCAGTGTCTGAAATGGTTCTTTACATACATAATCAGCCTGTCGAATTTTTTTTCCATTCAAATCGGTACTTTACGTCCAGTATTCGGTAACTACGTCCAGAATTATCACGATCGTTTAAAAAGTACATGAGTTGGGATGTTTTTTTCCAGCAACATCTCGCTTCCACCGTTACAGAATTAATAATAAATTTATTGGAAAAATTTTGAAAAATAATCGTTTTTAGGAAAAGATTTGGTCTTTGCATGCCCAAGTTTTTTCGTGTTTTGTCTGAATATGAGAGATTATCGTGTAAACAGTCAAACTCAGGTAATTCGGGTCTTTAAACTGATTTCCATGGTCATCCTTGTGGATGAAAGCACATGTTTATTTCAGAATAAATTTTTCAATTTTACTGCTTTAGGAATATATTAAATTGGTTAATGTCTCAAATGAGTGCATATGCTGCGCTGTTACAAATGGACTGAAAAACTCTATAGCCCCTTCTTATTACGTTGGTGTTTGATGCAGCGAATACAAAAAGAAGTGGATAAAATCATGCAATATTTACAAGTTACCTTATCGTTTAGAAAGTCTTCGAATGACTTAATTTTGGCCTATGGATTCCCCATTATGAGCGAAAATATAATTTTTGCCAAATCATCTATTTTGTACAAACCAGAGAATAGAAAAAACAAAATGCAAAAATACAAAGTTATAATAGATTAATGGATATATTTCAAAAGTTATGATAAAGATAATTTTTTAGGCTTAAGGTTACTTGTATGGACGTACAAGGAAGGGAAGTTAAATTGTCTTAATACCGCAGATTATATTAACTGGAATCTAGTGTATCAAACTTATTTTATTTATAAAAAAACTATTTTTCCAATTCTGTTGTACTAGAAGGACGTGTAATCTTTATCCATCTTCAATTTGAAACTATTACTTAAGAAACTACTATATAAAAACAATTTGTTTATTAGAACCGTGCAGATTTACCTTAGTTATTCAATCGTACAACCAAACAGGTGGATATGGCTCAATCATCTTAAAAAATCCTATTACTAATATCATCATAAGATAATTAGGTGCGTACTTTTTTCTCATGTCGATTCGTATATACTCGTATTTCATCACTATTGGCTTTTATAACTGTCAAAACTATTTGTAGTTAGTTTGCACGTTTCGCACAATACTTTTGATAAATTATGGCATCCGCTATATATCATAATTTCGATGTATACTTGATTAGTGCTAGTAACACTATCAAATTATATATTCATTTTAAGCTGTATCTACTTTTAGTATATGTCTGTATTCTTATCTTGCGGAGGTGTCCCCATAACAATGACATCAATAGCATTGACGTGGTTTCCCACAGGCAGGTGTTTATACCAATAAAGTAGATAATAGAATTCTTGGTCTTCTTCATTTCCCGAGAAAGCTAGCTAGCAAGCAAGCTAGGCTGATGAAAATATAAAAATGATTATGGTTCTAATACTGTAACAACCAATCGTGCGCAATTTTGTTATCGTCGATTTCATGTAGTTACTTTTGATGTCAAATACGCACCACGTTTTGGAAAGTCAATTTTCACTTGAATAAAACTGAATACAAAAAGAAACTTTGTGGGTGCCCCACGAGTTAAACCAAAAAAAAAAAATCTCAAGGACAGAATTTCCATCTGGGAATCGCGATGAGTCAGCGCAAATGGTGACCAATACAGGAAGGTTTTACTTTGTGCTTGTTTGGTGGTTTAACTACGGTTACAGTTGTACTTAAAACCTGTATAGCCAATAGTTAGATCTGAAGGAAATAACCGCCCAGAAATGGCCAGCTTTGGCCAATAGAAGCTGAATTGTGTTTCATCAGAATAACACATGAATAGTGCCCCGTCAAGAGCTCCGAAAGCTTGGTTGGAAGGATATTACGCATCTACATTGTAGTCGGGACCTGGTTTATCTATCACAAAAGATGTTGCTGGTGAAAAACTCAGCTCACGGAAGGTTGTGAAAATCGACTGTCCCAGTTTTTTGCCAATAGTATGGACACCCTAATTACAGATTCCTGAAAAATCAATGATCAATACAAAAATATAATTGCGAGGCACCAAAGTGGGCGTGGTTGATCCCTCCAATTACACTCCTGAATCGGAATGAAAAAAGAAATTACAGTGCGCAATTTTACAAGTGTATTCGCACATAAGTTTCAATGATATGATGTAATAAATTCAGTGTTGCATTTGACAGTTTAAAAGCGGTTTCTCAAATTGTTTAGGGCAAACCGGAAGGAATATGTCAACATTATTCTTTTGCAATCCCAAGTCACGACTTTAGCCACAAGCCAACCGACAGAAGTACGAACCCTGAACCCTATACATTTCCCTCTATGTGTTAAATTTTTTCTAGAAACAAATTATCTTAAATAACTGTATTGAAATTATTGGTTCATTCCAATAATGATAATGATAATGAATCAACAGGCCAATGTGGTTTTTCCACATAGCTTCAGTTTTTCGGAATATTACAAATGGAATATCACATTTTTGCCCCTAATGTTTCGAATTGGAGGCAAATGCTTTGATTATAAGTACACCTGAAAAAGCGAATTTGCAATATGTTTTTAAAAGTATTTCAAGATACATTCCGAACCATGCTAAATTTTGAATAATATATTTTTATTACCCCTGGGTTGATCCCAGGCCTAGGCTAATTATGATTTAACAACACGAATAATATGAAATTCGTTTCATGACTTTCTAAAACTATAGAGTTACGCCCATCTGTACGCTTGCTGGATACTTGGTTTGAATGATAGTTTAGGTCTGTTTTTCGCGTATAATTTATAATTCTTGAAATCGATGAACAAGTAATAGATTCCCCTTAATATTTTGTAAAGCATAAAGCAATCTGTGAATTTTGACGTAAATTTTCCTACTCCTTTTAGGAACGAGAACGTCAAAAAGATAGAAGGCTTCCTGTTTACATAAGCAAGAAGCCAGTTCGCTTAGCGCTTAGCTTAGATATGACAGAAGAAATGCGAGGGTCAAACAACGAAACAAAACAGAAACTATAAAATGTGCAAAATAGTTTATTTCACAATAATTCTGTTTTTATTTCTTGAGTTATTACTACCATATTAATATCATTCCTGGCGCCCTATAGAAAAAGTTCGTAAAAAACATTTGTTCCAGATAGCTGTTTTACACGCCAGCAAAACGGCGATGATAGCTTAGTGTCATATAGAACAAATAATATTATGATTACGTTTGAGTGCTAAATTTATCTGATGATAGCTTACTTGAATTTAAGCTATCATCGCTAGCTTGCTAGTAAATAAAACTGCTATCTGTGATAAATGCATTTTTTCCAACTGCGTACGAATATTACCTATAGCGCCAGAGAAAAATGTGGTAACAATTGTAATTTATTCCGAAAAATGAGTGTGAATTTCTTTCTCTTGTAAAATCATGTTTTTTAAGATTGGGATTTCAAGTTACGCACATACCTTCGATAATACCTTCATATTGCATATTATAGCATTTTTGATAGCAGATGTGCATCTGTATTTAGGCTTACTGTTGTAAAATAGTTATTGGTGGCGGACTGCACTAAAACAAACTTTATTCCAAATAAAGAACTCATCGTATTAATATGAAAAATTTTTCAAGATATGCAGCAATCAATCAATGTTTCAAATAGCTCGAAAAAGGCAAAATAGGTTTCTGTTTAATTTCTAAGCAAATATCTTTAATGTGTAACTTTTAGCGTAACATTCACTCATAGATGGTTATAGTATACCTCGTTTACAAGTCGCAGTAGTAGAATTCGTGATGCATTCTGCCGAAAAAGTACATGGAATTACTTACAGTAGAACACAAAATACTATTCATTCCAATATATAGTATCCTTTTCACTGCAGGCCTCATTCGAGTAATGTACTTATTCCACCAAATAATCCAACCAAGAGAAGAGAAGCCGGAGCCACATCAGGTGAATATGGTGGTTGTTCGATGGTATTTGCTGAGTAAATTCGTTTTGCGTTATCGTGGGGCAAAATTCGTTCCCTAAATTTGGCCATCTTCAACAAATTTTCTCTCTCGAATCTGGCATAACGCCTAAGTAATACTCGGTAATATTCTTTATTACTAACCTTACGGCACATCACAGCGGTAATCGGAGAAAGCTGTTGACTTTTATCGACTTTAATGTGTTTTTCGGACTGGACTCAGTTGGAGGACGCCATTCCTAAGATTTTTGACAGGTTTGCATGAATGAATATAGTGTAAAAAGCTAAGAATTGATTCGTGAGACATAGAAAGTTCTCTCCAAACTTAAATGACGATTATCAGTCATCATTTGGTTCACTTTATCGATGTTAACTTCAGCTGAAGACAGAGTGGGTCAAATTTGTCAACACCGCTTTGAATGTTCTGTGCAACTCATAAGCGCATGTTTTTCACAAAGTCTATTCATTCTAAGCCTTTTGTAATATTTTCAGCGATTCGGCACACGAATCATCAATTACTATGTGTTTTTTTTTTTTTTTTGACAAAATGTATAATCCCTTTCGCATTTCTATTTGTGAGGAAACGTTATATCAAATATTTCCTATTCACTTCATTGATGATGAAGTCAATTTCTACTTTAAGTATAGATAGTTCTAAAAAAGTATAGGTAGTCGTTAAAAATGTGATGCAATCTACAAAATATAAGTTTTCAACGATTTTAAAACCAAAGCAAAATGCGGTCTTCGTACTATAACGGCTGAAATATTTACACACAAAAAAAAATAATTATTTTTCGTTTTCAGATACTCATCGTGATCCGCTGACCCTTTTATAATATCTTAATTGATAATTATGAAATATTCTATGTTGATAATTAAATTAGATGGTTTTTTAAAGATAAGAATGTTGATCATGATACAAAATTCAAAGATTCCGATATTACGGCTACAAATACAACTCTCTTCTTTTCTCTATTTGTGCAGTTACATCGAACGGTACGCGCGTGCTCAGCAAGCTAGTCAGATCGGGAGATGTGGGCGGGGATCTTAGTTCCTATAACTACAAATTTCCATTATCAAAGAATTATAAAAAAAAGAAATCATGCGCGGTTTAATTGCCCTTAATAAAAAGTAGAAATTGGCTAAATTTAGCAGACACATATTCATATAAATCGATAGAGTTAGATGTTTGTAAACTCTGTGTCTCTGTACCCTCCCAGCCTTTGGGTTTTCGTTGACCGGTGCTATTTCGAACAACCCCCACCTAAATTCCCTTCACCTACGACTTTGAAATTTCACATTATTTTTATTGCTAGTTCTTCATTAAGTCCATTTAATACAAAAAAAAACATATAGAATTCAAATCATGACCAAAACAAAAGTGATCAATAACACCAAAAATTGTAACAATGAATGAAAAGGAGAATGGATAACCAGAATGTAATGGAATCGAAAAAAAACTTGTTGTTGTCAAATGCTCAGCCACTGAAGGTGGACATGAGAACTATCATGCGATACAATTATTGCTCACTTCATTGTCGCATAAATATATCATATACAAATATATATGTGTATATATGTGTGTGTATATATATATATACATATACTTTTTTTTCCTTTTTTTGTGCAAACTTACATTTTAAATGCGGGTGAAACTTACATTTGATGGGTCATCCAACGTTGGGTGAAGGCCTTCCTGTGATGTTCGATGGTGGTTGAGATGTTTTAAGTTCGATGATACGGTTTTCGAATCTGGTTTAAATTCTGGTTACCATGAATTTGTTAAGAAACTTTAAATTACAATTCAAAATCATAATTTTAAATAATATATGTGCATTAAAGTTAGTTTTAATAGTTTAAATTTAAACCATGATTTTAAAATGAGGTTAGAAAAAGAATTATATTAAATGTAAGAAATTAGTTAAGGGTTTTCACTGAACCTCCTTTCCTCCTTTTCAGCGTTACTTGAATAGTAGTCTCAGAGTCATGTTCACGTCAGGCTTTCCAATACTTCCCATAAAGGGCATCGAAAGTTAAAATCAAGCTTGGACTTGTCTGGCTTCAGACATAACCTCTCAATTGGGCGATGTTAAATGAAATTCCCCTGGCAACAGAATTGATACAGCTCGTAGAATTTTTCTGCTGTATACAACTTAAAGCACGATGTCCGAATTTTATATAGATTCCAGATATTGCAATTATAAATTAAAAATGGTCTTGGCTTGGCTTGGCTACTTCTAACTGCTCCGTGCGATCCAGTGACAGCCTCCCGACTGGGTCCGCAATCCCACGTGGCCGATAGACTGTACCACCCTTCTTATAGGTATATTATTAAGATTTGCAGCAATATTTTTGGAGAATGTATATCTCATCAAATTTCCAAAATGGATTTACTGCCTGCTGAACGATTTCTTGGTAACTAAAAGGAGACCGGGTCAGCATACTAATTTTCTCCTATTTTTTTTTCTTTACATTTACCTTTGAATTAAAATCGCCAAAATGTGTAACTGGTGGTTTTATTTTCGTGTTATGAAAGAAATTTATCGCTGGCTTCAAGAGATACAGCTTTGCGCACTATATCTTTTTTTTTTTTTTTTTTTTTTCATTTTACTTTTAATTTGTAAATTAGGATAATTGAACCGTTCACTTTAGCTGCCAAAATTGAAAAGAAATAAATGCGTGACAGTCGTCACCGTTGAAGCGTTTTTGTTTTTGACAATTAACGGGAAAACGTTTTCACCACTAGTCATTTCCAAGCGTAGCTTAAGTCACCTGATTCTAAGCTTTACTGACAGTGTCATTGTCATGTGATATTTCAGAGTACAAGAGATAAATTATAGTAAACATAACGGAGGCCAAACTCTTATACTGTCTGATCTGATCTCTATATATGCTGATGAATGTTTGGGACAATGCTCTCAACTCAATTCAATAATAATAATTAAAAACAGACATTACACTTTACTCTGTATGTTTTTAAATTACCCTTGCGTCTTACCAGCTGATACAAGAAAATTGAACACACTTTTGTTACTAAATTACGACAGAATAATACAAAATAAAAAGCGAAGTAGGGTTCTAAAGAGAAATAAATGAAAAGGTTCGTGTCTAAGCAGAATTGGTTTAAACCCTACTATTCAGTTTTATTATTATTATGCCTTCAACCGAAGGAGTAAATGTATATGTCATTTGAAACGGTAAACAACTCCAAGAAGGAAGCTACAAAGTATCTTTTGACCAAATGTGTTTCTGGCTTTTAAAGTTGATTGAACGACGTTCGTCTGTCCGGCTGGCTGGCGAGGTAGCAGATAACTGTCATAAATCTTCAACACGGACTAATATTTTGCTAGATCGCAGGTAATTTTACGAGGTGTGTTCTCGTCCTTCTAGGACGAGTTAAGGATCAAGAGAGAATCCCAGAATTGCCACATTGCTTCTAGTACCTCTCATACAAATTGGGAAAGTTGAAAATATCGACTTGCTACCCATGCCCTTTCCGGTACTTCTCATACAAACGGCCGATTTAAGCCACACATTATTACGTTATTATCTCCCATGCAGGTACAGTAATTTCAGTCAAATTTGGTCCACATTAAGAGCTATCTCAGATAGTGTTTGGGAATGAGAGTGGACCACATCGACCCTCCACCTTTGGTACCTCCCATGCAATTCGATCGATCTCCGGACATTCAGTTTTCCTCTTAAGCCTGCATGTTAATTGGAAAATCGACCAATTAATCCCACCTCTTTTGGTACTACTACACCATAAAAAAGACACGCTGCAGTAAATTGTTGTCCACACTATTTAATTGCAATGCTTGGTAAAATCTCAACGAATCGGCCGGATAACCCAACCGTTTCTGGTGCCTCTTAAATAATTTTTCTAATTTTAACCATATACTCTTGGATTCATATCCTTCGACCAGTCATGCTAAATGCAGTTTCGGACTAACTAAGAATTGACGATATAATGTTAGTGAATAATTAAAGGAATGAATAACGCGTTAATTATCAAATGATTAATGGTTTTTAGTGATTAATTAATTAATAATTAGCAAAGGAATTCTGTTTTTCTTTTTGTTAAATTGTACGTTGACCAAACAAAGATTGGAATGCTGAATGAAATCAGGGTATTAACGAGAGAGTAATGAAGAGAAAATGCGATAAAGTATTAGGGAGTACAGAAAAATATTATATTTGTATAAATCTTTATACTCTGATGCGCAATATTATTTATTCATAAAAGAAACGAATTACTTTGAATCCCGTGAATGGAATATCTAATCTAATTCTAATTTTAGTCTCACTGAGTGAGCCCTGCGAAAAGTTTGTACTGGACTAGTTGGATGTTCGATTATTCGCTATGTTCGAAAGATTTGATGGTTATATCGATAATCGTGCCACGGCCCTCAAGAATTATCATTGCATCAAATTGTTGTCATTGAACATAAATGTAATATATACAACTGATAGAACTGCAGAACTAATTTGAAGTAAAATATATATAATATATATATATTTTGGTTGAATTTTCGTCTATTTTCAGCCAACGTAGAAATGTTAGATTTGATATCTCCTCATGGGGGATGCAGATATAGGAAGTAGAGAAAGCTCTCCGAGATTCGCAAATATGCCGTATCCCACAACATGTTAAAATTATGTTAATTTTATGCTAATGGAGCCCGTGAATTGTGGACTTCGAAACCATCGTAAACTCTTAGTCCCGTTGAGTGAGAGTCAATATAGAGTGCATGTAAACCCACTGAATGTGGGATGCTTTACTACATTATATTCACCGGATGCACATGAATTTGTTTTTTATTGCAACGATCCATTTCAAACGGTCCTTTCCGTCTTTGTCACAACCAGTATCAAAACTTATATTTAGAGGCACATAGTGTTACACCTTGCTATAACTTATACAAATCTTCTTTTACATAAATCTTACATTAATCGAGTAAAAGAAGTTGTTGTCAAATCTGCCATTTTGTACTGGAGGTACTAGAAATGGAATTGGGATTTTGGCTTTATTGCATGAGAAGTTTCCAGAAAGCGTAGTTTCACGTTTTGGCGACATCAATGGGCACTGAGATCATGCGAGTTGACGCCGTTAGACTTGTGTCGTTCCTGCTTTATAGACACGGTGCCCGCAACCGATTAGAGAGTGTTCTTAATAAAGTAAAGCTGACTGGTGTCAACCCAGGAGATACTACGGACAGACCAACAATATAAACATCGCCATTACCCTGGTAATTCTACTGTAGCTGTCATACAAAAAGCCATAGGTTCGGATGTGGATTTTGAGTGCGTAAAATAGAAGTATAGTAAGTCGAAGTATTTGTATCACGCTGCTGACAAAAAGAATGAGGAATAATGAGTGGAATAATTTAATATCAGAATAGGAGAAAAAAATGTTCGCAGTGGCAGCATTTCCGATAACGGATTCGGACTGGCTTCTTCTGATCACAACAAGTCAAAATTGTAGTAGTGTCCGAATTGATCGACTCGAGATTACAAAAGCGTAACAATTCGTTTTACAAGGAACATATAAAAAAAACATATGGTCCCACCCTCGTTAACGAAGAGCGTAAACATTCTAATAACAGTGAGATAAATGAGCTTGTACCTACGCCTGTGTGAAGACGGTCATAAAAATATGTACTTCGATTGTGTTGGCTGAGTCGTGTTGTGCTGAAAGACATCACCAGCACTAAAAAATCTCCGATGATGAACTGGATGGGCGAGCGGGCTGGGCTTTTGGTGACCTAAAGAATATCGGTGCGATGAATTGGAGGAGAGGCGAAGAAGAGCAAAGTGCTTGTTATATTTTCTACATACGTCGATCAGAATTTGTATCTAATTGAAATGTAAGTAAGTAATTATTAAAATCGCTAAAATTTTCTTCAACAAAATTCTTGAATTGAATGGACTCAGACTTTGAAATTTAAAATAAATAAAATAATAAGATGGATTCAGATTATTCACATTTTACTGCATGGGCTAAAGCTCAAAAGCAAAAGTTAGTTTATATACTTTTGTTATACTATTGTTGAAGTTATTTAAACTGAGTGCGCAGTTTTACCACATGTCGTCTCTGGTTCCATGTGAACAAGAAATATTTCCAAACAAATTTATATTCAAATGTAATGTAATTCATAAAACAAACATTTATCTGACAATATAATTTCCATATATTGAAAATAAAATTTAACTGCATCAATAAAATGTAAGCTTCGTCGAAAAGCTTGTTATTCACATCTAAGTTCACAGATTAATGATAATTTTACTGTACTCATCTAGACTGACTTTATCAATTCCGTCATTTTGTATGGAATAGATCTAAATTGGACTTACCTCGGTTAGTGTTTCAGTCATTTCAGTTATTTCCAAAATTGAGGATAAAAAAATATTTTGCGGCTTGTGGTCATTTGTACAATACAATACAATGTACAATATCAAAACTCATATTAAGAGTTATAAAATGCGGTTTGAGTTGCTAAATTCTAAATTCCGATTTCTAAAATAATCTTGCAGTACTTATTGCTGACAAATTTACCGTTCATCATTATCATTTTCCATTTCTGATAGATTTACCAGAAGGGGTGTGGCTCTTCATTTACTTCACTTTTAGTTCCTGAATTTCGACAGGAGAAATCTTTTCTACTGGTGATTTTATGTTAGGGTCGTAACACCGAGGAGGAATAAGTTGGTCCTTTATTGGTCCTCTGTAAACAATACCTAACATTGGTTCTCCAGCATCGGAATCCGATTTTCTGAATCACATTTTTAAAAAATTTAAGGTTAAAACTGAAAAAACCGGACAACTCCGTCAAAATGATATTTGACGTTCTGAAACTTCTTGGGTTTACAAGATATCATTGGCGTAGGCTACAAATAGGGGGTCTTTAGTTTTCGAGGTAAAATGTCTCGAAAATATTTTAAATGCAGATCGTATTTGGAGCAGAAAGCAAGGCACAGTTTCATATAAATCAAGTTTATGGTCTTTATTTCTTTTATATCTTGTTTAAGGGTATGAACTAAAATAACCATTGTTTGAACGCACCGCCCGAAATGTGTGCAAAAGTGGTTGAAAACTACACAGTATTTCATACATAATGGCAAAGTCCAAGCATTATAATGAAATAAAATATTCATTTAGATCATAGCTTTATATGTGTTTTATTTAACTCTACTTTTGAAACCGACAAATGGACAACCAAAAAAAAAAAAAACAAATTAGTTTATCTTAAGTATCGCGAACGACGAAAATATATGTTTTGAAATACCTTTTGATAATATTTCATAATGTTTGTTCGTATATTAGACCTATGAAATACATGCCAAGTAGACAAAAAATTTTATTTTATTGAAAACTACCATTTTAGAAAAAATAATATTTTTTCCAATTATATTTGGTATGCGTTGTTAATTCCAATCGGAGAGAAAGATAATTTTCAGTCGATAATAATCACGTACTTTTTGCCAGTTACATATTTGTCATATGGACGTTGTTTAATTTAATTATTGATACCACAATCACTTGAACTAATGGCAGCCAAAAGTATAAGGCTTGATCAAACCATTTGCTCCGCCTAGTGGATAAGGTTAAATTCGTATATTTTCAAGAGATTAAAGCATATATTTCCACTAAATTATAACATTCTTCTTAAAACAAATTAAGTTGAAATACTGACGTATGGACGGGTCCTTAAAATCTACTACATACATATATACATATATGGAGATATCATAAATATGCTGCAAAAGAAATTATTAATTACTTGTTATCTATGTAATCACTATTTCATATGTCCACAAAAATTATTTATTACTACCAAAAACAAAATAAATGATTTACAACCGGAAATAACAACCGATTGACGACATCCTTTATTTTATTATGGTCATACCTTTGACGAATTTCAAATCGCAATTGAAAAAAATATTCGAGTAGACAGCAATCCAGATTTGTAGGCTAAATTCCCAAAAAAAGGCACGCCTTACTTAATGTAAGTACTATAACACTCAATCTGGAACAGATCTACACTTTATATCGATTCTATTGAATTCGATTTACATATGTATAGGTATATCTTATGTACATCTGTACATCTATTTCAGCACCTCATTCACTTTATGTTTATTATCTCAGGTTCGATTCGTGTAGAAAAACCAAAACAAAATAAAACGCCGAAAACGCAATCGTTCGAAGAGTTGTTCGTTCACTTGTTGTACATAAACCGCACGTGCTTTATGTAGGGCTTATGCCGGCGCGCACGGTGTTGCATGATACCGGCGGTGCCTTGGCAGAGAGAAATATCGACATTACGTGGGAAATTCTAGCCGAGAACTAATGGCTAAACTTAAGTATCACGAGAAATGTTGGCAAAATTAACACATTGCATGTACATACTTGTTGAGTTTACGATGTACTCGTACTATCACAGACTACTAGAGTAAAACATGTGCGGCAGATGGGAGACGTTGTCATGTTCTTTGCGCTGCACAGTGTTGTGAATTTAGAATGGCAAACATAACTGTGAGACTGTTTGCTGATTCAATTTTCATACGGCCGCTTGACTTAATTTTGAATAAGATGTATGGAAAAAGCGAAGTGAAGCATAGAAATCTCAAAACAAAAATTCGAAATGTAAAATAGTAATTAAATTCTCCTGGAAATATATATTGAAACATATATTTTTACACAAAATTCACAGTGAAAACTACTTTTATACGTTCATTAGCTGCGGCAAAAATGTAGCACTCAGAAGAAAACGTTTAAGTATATTTTGACCATATGCACTTCATGACTTTTTATGTCGGTTGAGCGATTTCCTTATTTCTGGCTATCTGGCTGGTTAGTGAACGCAATAACTGCTGATGTCTATTGCGGCTCATACCTTCTGCTACCTCACATACAAATTGACCGATTTTCAGAAATTTAATTTGCTGCCTGTGACAACAACGCTAATTTTTGTCAGTTGCATTCATTCATAATTCCTGGTAAGACTAGAAAAAATCGACGGTTAAGCCCATTCCCCATTCCAGATTTAATTCATATGTTCTTGGTTTCATATCTTCCAAAGTAGGTTCTCAGAATGATAATGGAGCACATTGCTTCACCCAAATGACCGATTTAACCTTCTCTTCTCTTCTCTTCTCTTCTCTTCTCTTCTCTTCTCTTCTCTTCTCTTCTTGCATAGTGCAACACTGTTCTTCGTCGATTTGAGATGTCTAAATAGGCCTCACTTCTAACCGGGAGGAAGTTCACTTCATATCAGTGACTTCAAAGGTACTTTGGCTGAGAGAGGAAGCAAGCCCTAAGGAAATTTTCCAAGGGGATATGCTTCTTATCTCAACGGTACTTCGACTAATCCTTCCGGAATTAGTTTGAGTTCCCCAAAAGGGCGGTGGCTGTCGCAAACACGTTCTAAAACAATCCCATGTGTGGTGGCACACCGTGAGTAAGGCTGTAAAATTAAACAATTGTTGTTGTTTCCGCTGAAATCTCTAATTCGTGGTCTGAGCTCACATAAATTCTTGTCGGCTTCATTTAGTTTTCTTCAAATCCTGCCAAACACCATGGGTGATGCAATAGCATTATAATGCTGGGTAAAAAGTTTAAAAACTGACGAATAAGTGCATCCTCTCTGGTATCTTATATTCAAGTTACCATATTTAATTTATACATTCTCAGATTCATATCATTCATTTAATTATACTGTGTTAAATATAATTGAGCATGCATCAGTCATTTAGTGAAGCGAATGAAAGTAGATTGCACTGTCACGCCCCTCATACAATTTGATCGATTTATCCAAATTTCATTTTCCACAGTAATCTCCTATTTGTATCCAGAATTCAACTTGCTTAATAATACTATGTATAATGCGACTAAACCTTGTCACAATATTAAGCTTGCATTAGGCACTTAGAAAACAGATTGCACTACCATGCACCTTAAGGTATTTAACACATACAAATTGACTGATATAGTAAACATCGATTCAAGGCATTTTTTGCAGCGACACAAAGGTTAGCTCACCTGTGCAATTTCTATTCTGGTATTCAATTTTACTAAACATTATCAAATTTAGCACACGAAATCGAAGCAACTGATCTGACTTATAATTTGAAAAATAGACCAAGTAACTTATCACTAAATAAATAGGCCTGTCAAAAATACCCTTTTCTCATACACAAAATGCCGTTTCCCGTCACATGTGGTCTATAGTATAGGGACATTTTTATCACACAATAAATTTAGCGTACACATTTCTTTTAGAGAAAATGAGTATTTTACAAGTATTTTCGAATAACCACGATCGCACTTAAGGCAGCTTTACGACTATCACACTCTATGAAGTCTCAGATGAGTATTTATAGTTCTTACAAATGGAATGATAAATTGAGTATATTCTCCATACTATAATGACAGAATTTATTACTCTTTAGTTGAAGTTATTATATTCCAAACATGTAATTATTTAAAAGGGACACTGTTGAAATATCGCAGCAGTGAAATAAACCATCAAACATTTTGGATCAAATCTTAGTTAATCTCAGTTCACAAAGACAATATTTTATTGTATGTATTATTTATTATCATTAAAAAACTGCATAATAAATAACGTTTGTATAAAAAAGTCTTATAAGATTTTTGTGCAGACAACACAAATAAAATCAACATAACGTTTGAAATAATGAAGATCCATTTTTCAGGTTTTCGTTAAAATTACGAGTACATAATTTTTTTGTAATTCGTAGTTTTGTTTTTTATTTTAAAGTTTTTCATAACACGAAAAACTTTACAAAATATAATTTATTACGTAGTCTCTTCATTTATTTTGTGGGGATAAGTTCCGATAAGTTTCCAACAATTTTATATGGAATCACAACACTGTGCTTTAACTTAGTTTACTCTTAGCCGCTATAATGCTCAAAACCTCCTAGTATTGGTCATGCTGTTACAAAGTCATTGTGTCTGTGTCTTTCCGTTAAAAATTGCCGGGTTGTGAGATGGTTGGGAGCGTTTACGAAAATTCATTTGGAAAACTGCTGAGACAATTACTAATTAGACTGCGAGCATTCGGACTGTTTTGACTGCGTATGAGAGTGTTCATGTACACTCTCGAT
Source organism: Philornis downsi (assembly GCA_019455685.1). Lineage (NCBI taxonomy): Eukaryota > Metazoa > Arthropoda > Insecta > Diptera > Muscidae > Philornis > Philornis downsi. Next base: position 429,349 of record JAHXMU010000434.1, read on the forward strand.
ACACATTAGAGATGCCAAATGGGGTTGTAAATGTACAACTTAGGGATTATATGCGGATAACCATTCGATAGAAAACAGCTAACTTGTATATGGTTGTCACTAACGTTTTTAGCTGCGAGCTTTATTTATTATTACCGAATTTTTAATACAATGCGCGATAAGAATGATTTACAAATTTATATCCGTTTTTTGAATTTTTTTGTCGATCTTCAATGTAACATGATTTTGGTTCTTTATTCAGTATAAGATCGTTTGTCTGAAATTGATTATATTGACACAGCTGGCTGGACGGATAGCTAATTCGGTATTTGCAAAAATATACCATCTTCGGCCCCCTTAGCTGTTTATGCTTTCTCGAACATCATCACCATCGTAAGAGTCTATAACTTCGCAAAAAATTGTGAAGTTTTACCCACCCGTTCGAAACAGTTCTAAACGAAGAGCACAAACCAAATACATATGTCATTTATAGCAAGTGACAGATTTAACCAATATATTTTTCCAACAGTTGTACTGAATGCATTTAAATTTGCCATGTGTTTGGAGAACTAAATTTCGGTAGTGAAAATGAAGTATATTGTCATATGTCTCCCATAAAAATTGACTAACGTAACGAAATTTAAAACTATCCGCTGTAATCGTATGCTGCATTTGCTCAAATTGTTGTCTGAATTGAATTTACTGCCTAATAAAATTTGAAAAATCGACCGATAACACGTCCTCTCTGGTCCATACAAATTACTTAATTTAACTCATATTATCCTTAACCCTTATCTTTCACTCAGGCACTTAACAAACATATTTCTGCTAATGGAGATGAATTGCCGATACCTTTTGAGTTGCTACACATGCAAATAGTCCGAGCTTAATAGCAATGTGCTTTCATCTGATTTTTTGTGTATGTTAAGCTTTAGATACATAAAAAACTCCAATCAACAACCTAAATCATAAAAATTACGGAAATTTCAAAAGATTTAGAAACTTAAAACTATAATAAGTATGCTGGGCACGGCATAATCAATTCGAGCAATTGTGTTTCTTTTTTTTACTATCGTATACGAAATACGGCGTATGGAATATGCTGTATGGAATACAGCGATTAAATGAGATAACTTGTTTGAGATGTACCAGCAATGGTTTGATTATCCAGTCAATTTGTTTAAATTTACCAAGAAATATAATTGACTAAAATTTATACCACTGTAATGAGCAAATTAGGGATTACAGGGGGAAAACAGCATTTCAATAAATCGGTTAATTTGTATTACAGTTACCAGAAAGGCCAATGCACTCTATGAAGCTAAGAATGTGTGGGTTATATTGGTCATTTGTGTGGGCGTGGTTACTTGGGTGATATTTTTCGAGTTCCACAGAGAATTACAAATCGATACAACAAAAAAGTATTTACTACTACAGCTTACTAATTAAGAACTACAGAGGAATTGGCCAATTTGTATTTTTACCAATACGCTTCCTTTTTATTGTGAGAACCTACTTTGGTAAATTTGGCGATATTTCGCTTATGTAGGTAAAAAATATGAATTTACGAATATATCAATTAAATTTATATGTACTTGTTGGATTGCATGATTGTACCATATTCTGCCAAGCATTATAAATCAATAGAATGGACAGACATAAGTTATTGAAGTCTACGAATGAGGAGTTACTGAAACAAACTGATTTTCGAAAAGTTGGTCCTATGAATGGGAGGTACATGAAGGAGAAAATCGGTACTGACCTTTTATTATGCGCCCATGATGTAGGATATGTATATTAGGTTACGAAAAGCTGTATATTTACTGCAGCTATCATTTGTACCAAAAGCATGACGAATTGATGACAGTGCTGTATTTGGTGATGTACAAATTCTGTCCTTTCAACTGCAAAAAATGCTCATCTGAGATTGCACAAAGGGTGAAAGCGGAGTAGAGATCGAAGCGCTTGTTTTGGGAGTCTGAAATATTGCATCAATTGCCTTATATTCACAGACAAGTTAAGTTTGCAGTCAGATAAAGTCGACCCATATAAAACATATGTAAAATACATAAATTACGTAATTTAAATCAATATATGGCGATATTACATAGTCAAATGTTAATATCACGTAATATTACCAAATTACTATGGATTTAAATTTTTCCTGGCTTGAAATATTTTTCATGTGGTCATCCATCTAGACTTGCTTCGGGCAATAAATTTTTGTGAGAACATATTTCGGAAAAAATAGAAAAAAGGTTTCTAAGTCGAAATATGGTAAAAAAGCAAAAAATCATTTTATTCGGATACAGGGTGGCGCATGAATAGTGATAACTGAGCCGAAGACGTAACCTTTTCAACAGCATTTGGATCTAGCAAGATGGAGTAACTGCACACATACCCAGGCAGGTTATGGCGGAGCTCCAACGAAAATTCCAAAACAAATTAATATCCAGAAACTCCACTTTCCGTTGGTCCCCAAGGTCACTTGACTTGGCTGTACCAGACTTTTTTTATAGGATTATGTCAAGCAAGAGATGTACGAAACCAAACCAAGGAATTTGACTGAATTGAAACAGTCCATTAAAACAATAATTGAGGCCATAAATACATTGAATTTTCTATACAATAGAAAAAAAATGAAATACACTGATTAAAAGTTGTTTGAATTTCTTACTGTAGCACAATTGGTGCGCCACCCTGTATTTTATAATACTAAACTATTATATGTGCCACATAGTTTTGCAAATTTTAATGATATGAAATATATTGATAGTATTTTTTCTACTGCAAGCGATGTTACTTACGTATTCTCCAAACTTATTTCCATATTTTTATTTGCGTATGAAATCAAAAGTTTTTTTTCTCTGCCCATAATTTTGACGAACAGTTCGTGCTCCGTACTTACTACACTCTGTACTTATATATCCTCACCCATGAGGGGTGATGTGAAAGGCAACAGCATAGAAATTTCAGTCAGGTGAATTGAATTGTACATACGTTCAGCCAACATCCCTTTGCGTTGTTGGAAGAATATCCGGGGAGTCAGAAGTGGAGTGGAGCTAGAAAGGATGCCAATCTTTACTCTCAGAAAAGTAAAAAAGAAAAGTTTTTCTGAAGTTTTATCGAGTATTAGAAAAAAATGCAATAAATAGAAATCTACGTTACTGCAGGCTACTAATTAAAAACAATGAACAAAAGATTATATTTCGGAAAATACTTCTATTTGTATGCGAGGTGCCATAAAGGTTGTAGCAAAGCCAACCACTTTAGTTCTCGGACTCTACTTTGGTAAAAGCTCAATAAGCGAAAAAAATATTGAATTGGTGCAACGAAGTAAGAGATTTGAACTAGAGAATATGTAAGAGAGGAAGACAATAATTTTCTTTTCCATCGTGAGCTGAGTCTATATAACTCCTTGAAAGATATGAATCTAAGATCGTAGTGAGCCTAACACTAAGTAGTTGGATCTTAGATCCAATTGTCGATGAGTATGTATCTTTCCCGCTTGGTTTTTTTAACCTGTATGCGTTCTTGTTTATACGGTCCTCTGAGATCGGTAGTTTGAAATACAAAGCGCACGTCAGATTCTGAGTTAGAAGCTCTAATGGTGTAGTTTAGTTCGTACAAATGATCTCACAGTTTTATATACCTGGGGGTTTGAGTTACGCACATGTCCCTCATCATAGACTACGTGAGAAAAGAAGCCAAGGCCGTGAATACATGAGCGGAGAGTCTCCAAGCGTAATGCCGCAAACTCATGTATTGCTCTTCGTAATGTGGACTATGTGAGTGCGGATTACGTGCGTGATATGGCCAGTGCCCGGACATGTGGTCTCATGTGGATTATGAAGAAGCATTACGGTGTTGAGATGTATGGGAGGCGCTAGAAAAGATTGGGTTGGTACACGATATTCAAATTTCTGTTCATTTCATTGCGTTACATTGTTGCTTGGTAAACTTTGAGAAAAATCGACCAAGTAGCTGCGCCTTCGGTACCCCAACATAAATGAACCAGGAATGATGGCATACTTATATTAGAGAATGTAATATCCAGAATTAAGCGTCAAAAGGAGGAAGTGCCTTTACACCAAACATGCTTTATGACTTTTTAATTCGATTCAACGATGTTTGTTTGTCTGCCTGGCTGGTCAGCTGATAGATACCTATACAAGATGACAGATTTTCGACATTCCGTTTAACGCTTGTAGCCCTGGACCAGTAGGCAAAAGTAACCCAATACTTTTGTTCATTTCCCCTTTGGAAATATCGGCGTGGTCTTGTGGTACCTCTCATACTAATTACCGATTTAATCCATAAATTCCGACGCACTGTTAACTGTTTCTGACTTGCTGTTTACAAAGTTAAAGTTTATAAAGTTAATATTTTTGCCACATTAAGAGCATGGTCTGAAAATAAAAATAAAACTCATCGTCACATTCCTTCCTGCACGTGGCGCATAAACTGAATGAAATTCAATTGTCTTCCGATAACTCCTAATTTGTAGACTACAAGAATATCGATATATGAGCACAAAATGGATTTCTACGTTCTATGCGAATTGAAATATAACCTATCGAAACGTAACTTTTCGCCATAAAGCGTAATTCGTATATTGCGGTGACTTAAATTTTATCAAAAGTATTGAATTACAAATGTCGATAAAATTTGGAAAACTAGATAAGATAACCATTCTCTTTCTGGTACCTCCCACACTGGTTACTTAACTTTCGGATTAATGTATTTCAAACAGTTTCACTAAATTCAGAATAATTTAATACGTAACAATCATTTAAAAAACATAGTTCTGCAAAAGAAAATGAGTTATTTTGGCAGGTTGCTTAGAATCACACACATAAAAATTGGTCCGCCTATAAGTTCCTAGATGACGACTTTAGAAGCTTATAATTTTCCTTGTTTATTTTTGCTTTATTTCAAAGTGTTTTTTTTTTTTTTTTTTGATAACATAGCAATTTACCACGCCCTATCAGGCAACTGCGTACATTTGCACTAACGAAAAATGACTTCGGGTGGAGATATATGTAAGTCAGTTTAGCTGACTGAAATTTTTATATTGATTTCATACCTTTTAAATTGTTCACTCTAATCTCCTAAAGCTCTGCACACCATAATTGTTTTCCCAAGCTCTTGTTAAGGACAGGGATTGAATGAATTAACTACGACCGCTCTGTTGCGTTAATTGCAAAACAAACCTGCTATATTTCGGCAAAGAATATTCACCTGAAGAAAATTTCTGAACAGCTTTCAACATCCTTTTCTTTATATTTATTTGTAAGGACTGACACTTTCAAGTTGCACTTGAGTGTACTCGTATATGCGCCAGAGTCGTCAATAACGCAAGAATTCCGCACTAGCTACTTAAATATTTTAGCACTTTTAATTGCACGAACACGAATATACATGAACAATCAAGAACAAGTAATACAGGATTGAATAGGCAGTTAAAAATAGACTTTCACATGTTTCTATTTTATCATAATAATACTCTGTCATGCTATCATGAGATATGTACGAGTATTTCTTATTCTCCCAATTGAATAATTGACTGAAGCCTGGCAACAATATTTGGTGCTGTTCCTATTGATGTGTACATGCCTCGTATATGCATGTATGTGTGTATATTTAAATGGATTTCAAATGAAAAGTCATAAATATCATCACCACTTTTCAATAAGGTTTCGGCGGTATAGCTATATGGAACTTTTCCATTCTTTTCTTCGTTGTAGGAACATCCTAATCTTTGTGTGCGCTTTGGTTAAATGTAGGCAAAATAATAATGAACTGAACTGAACTGAACTGAACTGAACTGTCACAATAACAACAATAAAATACTCGTATAAACAATTATAGATCAATGAAATACTTTTTTGTGCCCCCAGTTCTACTGACAGTTCGGTATTGACAGCTCTTCCCCATAGCCAAGACACTATATGACGATGATAAAGACGATGCCAATGGATGTTGAAATTGATAAAATGTCCAAAAAGAAATTGTATGTGTGTGTGTGTGTGTGTGTGTGTATGTGTATACTGGATGTCATTTAGGAAATAAATAAATGCTAGAATGTAATAAAAAATGATTTATGGATTCTTTGGCATTGTTAAACAATCAGACATAGATCCAAACATATGAGCCGATAATTTTGAGAATGACATAAGTATACAAATATTACTTTTGCTTAACGCTCTATTTCTGCTAAATTTTGTGACTAATGAAACTTATGTTTTAAAAGCATGACGTTGTTTGTCTTGTTTGTAGTTTTATAAAATCATACGAGAACTATTATTATCAAATTAAAATATTTATATGTTAAAGCTGTTACTCTGTTCAATGTTTTTTGGGGATTTATGTATGCCAAATAGAAATCAGTTGTCTTCGAATTAAATGCGAAAAGTGCTGAGAAAAGTAATTCGCACAGAAACTTGGAAATATTGACAGCAACATTTACATTTTAAAGTGGAATAATATGCTCAACAATATGGAGGCCAACTAAGTACCAAAGTTATATAAAATGCAAAAACTGTTTTAAAGATTTCGATTATTTTTCTTCTTGCTTTTAGGATGCGCGAATTGCCACAACTTTGAATTTGAACACCACTAACATTGTATTGTTTTTATCTTGCTATGGACATTGAATTCACAGCATCAGTTATAGCAGGAGCATTGCAAAGTTAGGTGCAAAATTTTTGAATGCATGACTTTGAAACCCAGTAAACATGAACATGCAAAGATGTTAAAAAGATCCGCAACTCGTGATCTGGAAGTAGTGAAAATTTGGACAATCATCGCTAAATTTACATATGAGGAATGAAGTAGTTGGATTTCTCCAACGAAAGCTTGTTTTGCAAAAAATTTTGCAGCTTTGAAGAAACCAGAAAAGGGGCAGCAAATGATAGTCTTTACTACATTTCTGGATTTTTTATATCAATATTAATTTCGTTGTTTTTTTTAACTATTCTTTTACAATGCGCATTGTATCCTTAATTGTCCATACCATACAAAGATATTCGATGATATAAGTAACTTCTCGGCAAATGTGTAGCTATTTCACTCAGAATAGTATTTCGAATAAGGCACCAAACCGGATTTCAGAAATATTTGTTTTGAAAAATTCTATTTGATTATGGGAATACCAAACTTTTGCACAGAATTTCTCATATCTTTATATATATAATTCTACTGTACGGGCGTTGTCAGTGAACTCCTCCTAAACGGCTGGACCGCTTTGCATAAATTTTTGTATATGCATCTGGGTGGTGCCCCGGATGGTTTAGATTTACAATTCGGTCCAATTGGACAAAGGGGCGTGGTACCTCCCATACAAACAAAAAATTAAAAATCAATTATTTCTGCTCTTGCTTACGGTATTTGAACAAAATTTGGTGCGTAGGTTTGGTGTACATATCTTAAGTGCTACTGCTAATAAGGGGTGGGATTGGACAATGGGGCGTGGTACCTCCCATACAAATCAAAAATTAAAAATCCATTCTTTCTGCTCCTGCTAAAGGTATTTGAACAAAATTTGGTATAGAAGTTTGGTTTACATATTGTAAGTTCTGCTGCAAATATGGGCAGGATTGGACAAATAGGCGTGATACCACCCGAAGAAATCAAAAATTAAAAAACCATTATTTCTGATCCTGTTATATAAAAATTTAAGTTTTTCAAATACTGACTTTATTTCACTTCTCATTTTTCTATGTTTCCCGACAGACAAACAAAGAACGTTGTACATGTGAAAGCGTTGCAGTAATTTTAAATCTCAATTAAATTGACTTAAATTAAATAATTTTTAAAAACTTTACAAAAAAAGTATTAAAAGCATTCATTTAAATAAAAAACTATCTATCCTGAACATTGTAAATCATTAATTTGCCACCTTTGAAGGCAGAACAAAGTTTGCCGGGTCCACTAGCTAGTACATAAATATATCTCAATATATGTATGTATATTAGGGTGGCAATGACTTTTTTGGAGAAATACTTTTTTCCGAATTTGTTAATTCAATGGGCCGAATATTTTAATATGTACATGATACAACACTAATGTGCCCAAAATTGGAGGAAGATTTATATTTTATCCATTAAAGAGTGAGTATTGAAATGTTCGATTTTATGAGAATAAGCGCTCACCCTAATTACAGAATTCGAAAAAAATTGGTGTTGCACAGTAAGAGGAACTCAAATCGTAAAAGTAAGAATTCAGATGTTTATTAGCGTGTTGAGACCAATTTGGTTATGGAAGTACATACGTTGGCACAGTCACAGATATGGAAGAAACTTTTTATTGTAAAAGGTAATGTTCATGTTAGAGGAATCGTTTGCAAGGAACACAAAGGATCGGTTGTATGGAATTAGGATTACCACGATTTTTTACGGCATGAACAAAGCATTTTGAAAGATTGAAATGAGTATATGATAGGAATATTATTTGCGAAAAATCAAAGAATTTATAAATAAAAGCTCCATGATAAAATTATAAAAAATGTAAAAATAGTCAGTATTTATTATAAGAAATAATAATCTAATTTGTAATTAATGCAAACTTCATTTGAAGGAGGCGTCTATAAAAATTTTAAATTTACTATTATTTCTTTATATATTGTTTATATCGAATATGTTTACAAAATTTTCTTTAGAGTTTTAACAAATTTACTATTCCAATGGAACGATAATGGTTAATTTATTGTCATACGATTTAACTGAATATATGTATGATATATAATTATTAAGAAATAGGAATTAACGTCCTGTAATTGAATCAAATATGTTCACAAAACGATCAGTTAACACACTTAATAACTAATAATTAATCACCAAAAGAGTGTGTCGGCTTTGCCGAATAAAAAATCAAATATCCATACTGCAATTGCAAATAATGAAATATTAACGGAATGCCTGAATTGGTTGCGGTTATATTGTATGCTCCAGACTTGAATTTAGTTTGGTGGGCATTATATACTTGTTTGCATACCATTGTTTTTTTTTTAAAAACAACAATTTCAGATTCTAAATTTTGTATTTCAATTTTGCATCTGAAGGAATGATTTATTACACCCCCATTATGACACTTTAATTTAAAAACATATTAATTGCTAGGCCTTTTTTTGAAGACTATAGCAGAAATTGCTTTATCAATTGGGGTAAAAGCATCTTTTATACAAAATAAACTTGATACAAATTTCCACATAACAAACTTGGCATTTAAAAGAAAAAAAACGTCGGAATTATACGGGCTATTATGGAACGATGTTTGATTTAAGCAAATTTGTCACGCAGATATCATTAAGCACTCTCAGTTGCCACTGCGATTTCACTTGCACCCGGAAAGACTTCCGAAAGCGGTCCCAAAATTAGTCGATCTAACAAAGAAGACACAAAAAAGTTTGGGAAAAATTTGTTGTATTTTTCAACATAACCTCCTTCCAGCGACATGCAATAGCTTCTATACCCTGCTTATAAAAAGAACTGTCAAACTCCTTAAAATGACCATCAACTGCAGACTCCACCTCTCCATTTTTTACCATCGAACCATTTTTTTCAAGTTTGGAAATAGAAAATAGTCCGAGTGAACTAAATCTTGCGTGATGAAGCAGTTATTAATTTTGGCCATCACAACAGTGAATGTGTTACCTGGAGCGTCGTCTTGATCAAAAAACTCTTTTTTCCATTTTTACATAATTTCATCATCTAAATGCTAAAATTAGTATTATTAGTATTAGCATAATATAGTCAATAAATATAATCCCATGCGCATCCCAGAAAAACAGACGCCATCATCTTGCCTGCAGATGGAATCATCTTCATATTCTCCCATTCCAGTCCACAGCTTTGACTGTTCCTTTGTCTCAGGTGTAAAGTGGTGGACCCATGTCTCATCCGTGGTTATAAATCGAAACATGTTCATGACTCTGTTTTTGCTATATTGCAACCATCAACTATCTTGCGTATAGCTTTCCCTTTAAATCTTCGGCCAATACTTATACGATGCATTGCACTTTTTGAAATATTTATCATTTCAGCTAACTTACGCACCTTCAGCCGACGAAGGTGCCTGACGTGGATGCCTCAGTTGGTAGGCCACCTCGGTGTTCGGTGTCTCGGTGTCTTGGCAGCTCGTATGGCCTTGTTTAAACTCTGCAACTCAACATTTTACAGTCGTTAACGAAGGAGCAGACTCCCTCAGGCGTAGAATCTAGCTCGGCTTTAATATTGGTTGGACTGAGACCTTTTAAATGGAAATATTGAACTACAAAACGATGGCCAATTTTTTCCATGTTAACAAATTCACTGAGATCGTTTACTTTTGATGGCCCAAACAAAAATCCTAAATAACGTGGAACCTTTAAACTTAAAACATATGTTTTATAATGTTGCCACGTTTCAAAAAAAATGTTTTTTTTTTCAAACTACTGGCACCATCTATACGTCAGCTCGGTTGGTTTTAGGTGCGCCCTCGTACACTTGGGCAAGGCTTACAAATTATTGAATGTAATTAGTGAAGTTCGTCTTTTATGAGGAATGCCCAAAAATAGAAGGCAGACAACGCGACCTAGATTCGAATTTTCCGACTTAAACAATATCCGTTTTTATACCTCCACCCGAAGCCATGAAGGTATACAAAGGTTATCAAAAATAAGGTGAATTTTCAAATTTCGCGGGCTACGTACATTCATCTTTCGATTATTATTTTTTTTATGATGGTACACTCGTCTCGAAAATATGTTGGCGGTTTTATCCACATAGCATGTTTAGTTTGTTTGTAAGGGGCATAAATAAGACAAAAGTGTTTTGCGTGTTCGGCGATTTCCTGCATCAAATTTTGCGTAAAAAATTGAATTAAGTGATCAAAAACACTTGAACAGTGACACATGGTGCGAGTTCTCTGAGTCAAAAAAATGTTTACAAGTGGCACAAGCTTTTCACAGAAGATCGGGAATATGTAATTGACAACGCTCGCACTGGACGCCCCGGCATATCAACAACTGATGAAAATGTTGAGAAAGTGAAAAAAATTGTTATGGAGAATCGTCGAATCACAATTTGAGAAGTTGCTGAGGATGTCGGCATATCGATTGGCTAATGCAATGCAATCTATTCGGAAATTTTGGGCATGAAACGTGTGGCAGCGAATTTCGTTCCAAAATTGCTGAATTTTGACCAAAAACGACGTCGCATGAGCATCACTCAGGAATTGTTGAATGGCGTCAACGATAATCCAGATTTGCTTAAAAGGGTCATAACTAATGACGAATCATGTTTGTGGTTATGACATCGAAATCATCCAAATGAAAGAGTCTAAGAAAGCCAAGACAAAAAAAAAAGTTCAATCCAAATCCAAGTTCAATCAAATGTCAAGGTTTTGCTCACTGTTTTCTTCGATTACCATGGCGTAGTGCATTAGGAGTTCTTACCACAAGGTCGTACGGTAAATAAGGGGTATTACCTTGAAGTTATGTTATTTATAGCTTTTGCATCATGATAATGCACCTGCTTATTCATCTTTGCTTGTGAGAGATTATTCGGCCAAAAACAACACCATTATCATGCCTCAGCCTCACAAGATTTGACCCCCTGCGACTTTTTACTGTTTCCAAGATTAGAGAGACCCATGAAATGACGGCGTTTTGCGACGATTGAGGAAATAAAGCCCAAATCACTGAGAGAGCTCAAGGACATACCAAAAAGTGCATATCAGAACTGCTTCGAGGATTGGAAAAAAAACGCTGGCACAAGTGTATTATATCTGATGGGACTACTTTGAAGGAGTTCAAATAGAAATTAATGAATAAATAAATATTTTTTGAGAAAAATGAAAATTCACTTCTTTTTTTAACACACCTCGTATATCATTTGACACGGGAAAAATGTTACACTTACAAAAAATTCTTGAAATTTAACACAGCCTAAAATGTCGTAAATTGTGAATAGGCCAGCGTCAGCTGATGCCACCCACACAAATTGAAGAATTTTTCAAAATGGAGTTTTTCCCTTTTACTCCGAGTTCGTAGACTGCAGAAACTTAACTTTTTGTCAAAGCTTGGTAAAATGTGAGAAAAACGACCAATTAACCGTTAAATTAACCGTTTTCTTGTACCTCCCTCACAAGTAACCGATATCTCTCATTCATATTAAATGAAACTATTAAAAACCACTTATCATAAACTGAACGGTAAATTCGTTATTCATGAGGAGACATTAACTTGGATCATGGATTGGTTAACAAGCAAAAAATTGTTCAGTTCAAGGCCAGTTTAATTCGGAATCGATTTGCAATCCTAATTTAGAATTATATTTTTCTAAATGGAAATTCAACAATTTGGCTCCCTTATTCTTATCAAAAAACACTCAAAATGGAAACACAATAAAAGGAACAAAGCAAATCTAGGAATACATAAGTTAAATAAGGTATTTTGTGCGGTAAGTACCAGAGAGGACGTGATTATTCAAAGGCAATTTTTGGCTGCGATTCAGAGATTACAGCGAAAAATTATACTTCGATAGTTTACTCACTATGTATGGAAGTTACCAGTGCGGGCGCGACAACGTAGCGCCAGTTCGTTCTAGTTTACAAAACGCATCATGCGTGTCAAATGTGGACGAGTTTGGTACAACTGATCGAAAGATATGAACGTTAGTAGGGGATACCGGAAGGGGTCTGGTTACTTGACTGAACTTTCTCCAGTTTTATGTAGATTAAAGTCAATGTACTGAACCAAAACATAGACCAGACTATTAACAAGAGATTACAGTAGAATGACTAAATTTGGAAAATAGGTCATTCATTTTATATGAGATAAACAATCAACATATACCAAATTTGATTTAATTTGGTTTAAATACATAAATGATGTGATTCTAAGTATATACTGGTTAAGTCGGTCATCTTCATGGGAGGTACCACCAGAACGGCTTCAACTTCAACGGCTTCAACTTCAACGGCTTCAACTTCAACGGCTTCAACTTTTTCGAATTTTATCAAGCTTATAATGCAATGCAAATGTCAACAATTTGGGTTACAGATGGGTGTTATAGGGAGGAAATTAAGCTTCGGAAAAACGGTCAATTTGTGTGGAAGGTAAAGGAAAGATAAACTGATGAAGCTCACTTAAAATCCCCGGCTACTATCTTGCTATGCTAAGTTTGAAGAGGTTCAATAAAGATTTACGGCAGTTGTCGTACAGATGGATATCGCTCAATCGGCTTAAAAAGACATGAAATGCATTTGGTCTAAAGGCATCCTTCTATCTGTTGTTTGCCGTATTAATGACATATAACTTTGTTCCTCCGGATGAAGGCATAACCAGAAATGAACTTCATCGCCTAACACAATATTTCGGATAAAAAAAAACTTTTGTTACAGAGCAGAAAATAAAATTGAATATTTTCTGACTTTGTTTGCAATTCTTCCAAGTATCATGAGTTATATCTCCTGTTAAACATTATTTAGAATTTCATGTTTGTACAGTAATCATGGAATTGAGTCAGCAAATTTACATGAAGTTCAATATGTTAAGGTCTTGTACGTAACATCTGTTCAAATTATAATATTTCACTATTTTGCTCCTTAAACGAGTCCACTTGGCTGATATGTAACAATGTTCAATAGAAATAAAATAGAGTAAATGTAAACGTTGGGTGTGATAACTTCTACAATGGAGAGTATTTCGGCACCACAGCAGTTTAGATTTAATCAGGTATGTTATATCTTTTTACGTCGTATTAATTACATCCTTTGGATGACGATAAAGACGGCCTTGTGCTTATTTGTCGAGGATATCCGGCAACCAGATGAGACAGACGCCTTCATTGTAAAGGCGCCAAGTTAACTGGTGACGTTAGCAAAATGTTAGATATATTATTTCCGTTGTACTCAAAACATTTGTAGATATGTTGGTATCCTTTGGACTAGTTTTTTTTCCAAAGCATACAGTTTACATCGGTCAGATAAGTAAGTTGTTTGTACATTATAATATTGGGAGAATATATATATTCACATCAGAAAGCAAAAGTTAAGGGAAATAAGGTTCTAACTCAGTTGTGTTCGGTAGTTTATTAATACAAGCAGTTTTGGTCTTGCTATCCACAAGAGCAAGTTTGTTCAACAGTCGACTAAACTCAAATAAAAAGAATAATATACATATGGGGCATTCCAAGTCAAATCGGACAGCATGAAGAATTTTTTTTTTGATTTGTTTCATTTTTTACTATGTTTATGTCCCTTTTCAACAGCATGCCTCAGTAAATTTTCAGATTTTTAGGGCTACTGGTTACAGAGATATTGAAGTTTAAAATAATCGCATTATAAGGAAACTGTGTTCATATAAATACTCATAACTTTTTCAATATTAGTCCAAATAGAACACAATTTTTTTTTAAATTTTTTATTTCTTGGTCTGCCATCTAATAAAAAATACGAAAAAAATGAGCACAGTGGGCTTGTATGTGATTTTTGAGATTTAATATTTTAAACAAATTTTTTTCACTGAGTAACATCGTCGAATTTCTTGAAATTTTTTTGTATTAAACTACAAATGCTTTCACACATTTAAGCCAAATTTGGTAGTGGGATTCGAAAAACTACTATATTTACTTATTTTTTTAAGTTTTGTAAGAACACATTTTTTGCTTTAAAACACTGTAATATATTTGAAATCATAGTAAAAGAGAAAGAGAGCACAGGTGACAGCTGCAATAGTAGTGAAAAAAGTAGTAAAGTGAAAAAATTTGCAATTGCTGCACAAAGCAAATATCAAAAATGTGGTTGTTTTTATTATGCTTTGTGCTGTTCTTCTTTATAAAGTTTAACAAAGTAAAAGTGCTTGAAAGGTATAATTGCAACCTAGAGTTTTATTTTAAAGTTTTATAAAGCTTTTGGTGAATAGTAAATTCAATATGGAACGCCATCATCGGATTTATGAATGCTGCAACCCATTAAATTTAGAAAAGCATCGGATTTGGAAAGATTTGAGACGAGCTTCAGCACAATTGCAACAATCATGGGGTCTTAGCCGTTCACATTATATATGTTCAGCTTGTAGAAAACGTTTGCTTTCCTTAAAAACACCTTCCTCTGCTTCAACATATGAAACACATGGAAATCGTGAAGAAGAATCTGTCCCAGCTTTGGATGATGCTGATTATGAAGTTGCAAGCGTAATAAGTACATTCTCTCAATTGAGTATTGAGACACAATTACCTGTAGTCAACCAAGCTCTACCTTTGTTGAATATATCTTTAGAAACTTTGAATTTGCGATATGAGACAGCTAAATCTATTCCGGGCACGCAAAAATTGCATTCAATAGTTCCTACTTGTGGTGGTGCAATAATTGCTAAAAACTTTTCTCGATCAAAAAATGAAAAAATTTTCACCATTTTTAAAAAATAAATTTAATATAATAAAAAACAATAATAACTTTTGTGCAATTGCAAATTTTTTCACTTTACTACTTTTTTCACTACTATTGCAGCTGTCACCTGTGCTCTCTTTCTCTTTTACTATGATTTCAAATATATTACAGTGTTTTAAAGCGAAAAATGTAGTTTTTCGAATCCCACTACCAAATTTGGCTTAAATGTGTGAAAGCATTTGTAGTTTAATACAAAAAAATTTCAAGAAAATCGACGATGTCACTCAGTGGAAACAATTTGTTTAAATTATTAAATCTCAAAAATCGCATACAAGCCCACTGTGCTCATTTTTTTCGTATTTTTTATTAGATAGCAGACCAAGAAATAAAAAATTTAAAAAAAATTTTGTTCTATTTGGACTAATATTGAAAAAGTTATGAGTATTTATATGAACACAGTTTCCTTATAATGCGATTATTTTAAACTTCAATATCTTTGTAACCAGTAGCCCTAAAAATCTGAAAATTTACTGAGGCATGCTGTTGAAAAGGAACATAAACATAGTAAAAAATGAAACAAATCAAAAAAAAAATTCTTCATGCTGTCCGATTTGACTTGGAATGCCCCATATACATATAACAAATTCATATCATTCAAATCAATAACACAATTGGTTGAGCGCTTGACGATAGTGTCCACGAAAATTCGAATAAAATTATATGGAAGTTTAGGTTTTATTTGAATTTATCGAAAATAGTTCAACTGGATTTGATATCGTACAATTTAAATTCTGAACTGCACCAGATCAACTTTTAATGCAAATTGGGCAGGGGTTTTCTGTTCTGTTTTAAGCATTTTTAGAATGTAGAAATGATGACTAGAAGTATGAAATCTTTAGAACGAAACAATTGTTGTTGTATCTAATATGACATTTTTTATGGTGCCACAAAATTTAAAAAGCTATTGCAATATGTTCGCAATTGACAGCTCCTTGCGTTTGGATGCCAGTAAAATTCTATACCTATAGTCTTATTTTACTAAGCGTATTGCAATATGAGTAATGCTATTTTTAAAGAGCTGACAATTGCACAAATTTTCACTTGGAAGCAAAAAAAGTTCAAGGGAAATATCCGACAGCAGCTACAGATTGTATTAGTTTGCAAATAAGTGTTACCAAGTTCGTAACAAATGCTCTAACGATAACAATTTTCAGATTTTTCTATTTCGAAGTTTACATAAGTGTGATGCTAAACCCCACTTTTCTTCTTTTTCTAATATACGAGAATGATTTCTTTGACTTTTTGGATTATAACGGACGAATATAAGCTTTTGGTTTTTAATCTTGAAGAAAAAAAATTCAGGAAAACTACAGAAATATTTATTTTTTGACCACTTGCCGTTGATCGTAAGTAGTCTGCTCAAGATATCAATTCTTAAACTTTTTCCAGCTTCTTCGTTAAACACGATTTTTTCGATGGTCTTACCATCGCAAATCCGATGCTGTGATATTCTTTTTCGCTTTAGTCCTCCTAGTTTTTGTCTTCTAAGAGAACTGTCAATGGGTATAGAAGTTTCAGTCCGTTGAACTGACATCTTCAATCTATATTTCTTTACCGATATTCAACCAATTTGAATTGTAGTTTATACGTAAAGGCATATGTCCCAAATATTTAATATGTAACTTTCGCTCAGCTTCAATTATAACACAGTGTACGATGGAATTATATTGCGTACAATATTAGCGGATTTGGCTGGACATTTCAAAACTTGTGGGGGGAAAAATAATGGATTAGGTTAGAGAAATTTGTATGAGGGACATTTGAAGGGTGAGGATAACTGCTCACTGTCACTAGTTGTGTTAAGCGGTATGAAATACTACGACTGGGCAATTTCTACATGAATCGTCTAAGAGGGACTTGGTAATCCTGCCAATTTTTCCATTGTTAACAAGCATTAAAATGTAATGCTATTTTCAAAAGTTTCCCTAATTCTACCAATCGGCATTAACAGGGGAAGCATTTAATTTAAGTTAAATTTAACGAAAGCCAGCTTAATTGAATAGACGAAGAATAAGAATATACGAGCCGACGTCCCTTCGAGTACTTTCATACAAATTTTCGAGTTTCTCCAATTTTATATCTGTAACTCCTAACACCTAAACTACGGTAACTTGACTTTTCCCATTATTTTGCCCTAGATTTGTGGAAAATTTTGAGAAAATTGATCAGCTGATTACGCGCCTTCTGATCCTACCATACGAATGACCGATTTAACGAAATTTAATTTCTTCCTGTAAACCCAAACGCTTGGGCTGCAGCAAACTACTTTTTTTTTTTTAATTCACGGGTAGCCCACTGGTTCTGGTACCAACTCACATACTTCTGGATTCATATTTGTCATTCAATTGTAAATGCAATATTATCCGTTAATTCTGAGTGTTTGCTCATAAGAACCTAGCAATTTACCACGCCCCTACTGGTACTCCGCACACTTTTGTACGAATTCAAAAAGACGTTGGATGAAGACATTTGCAAATCAGTTCACCTGATGGAAGTTTCTATACAGATTACATTTTTAGTTTATCGTAAATCGGTATAAATGAGTCGATAAAAGATAAATTTAAAATATTCATTCGTTTCCAAAAATTTACAAAAAACGTAACAAATATTTTTCTTAATACACAGAATAGCGTCTCTTATACTAAATAAAACGCCTTATAATCAACTTGTGTATAATTTGGAAATAACTATTAGAAACAATAACTCTGTCCTCTCTTTGAGCCAGTAAATGGTCAAAGGTGTGCCTTCAAAAATGTATCCCTAAGCGAAATAATCCATTCCCGCAATCAGTTATTCAATAGAGCTTTGCGTTTCTTCCGATTACACTCCGATTCCTTACTGTCCTTAGGCCAATCTCTTACCGAAATTATAACATAATTTCCACAAATGTATGAAATACGCTTTATTGGTTATTTACTACTTAGTCCTTACGGCGCGATTTCATAAGAGTATCGTCTTCAAAAAATTGCATGGCTGCGAGAATGTCGCTCTGCCTACAATATTGATGTCAGCTGTACTCCCGGTACTAGTAAAATGTAAGAGCATGACATAAACAACAATAGTTTTCGTATGTGAATTTTTATTTGCAGATTTAGATTATTTCCAACACATGCTCGCCCATGTAAATAAAGTTCGGTTCTCACCATCTGTTCATTTGTTCACATTGCCAAAAATCATAAAATTGGATGTTTCAAATATGTGCACAATTTATATAATTGTGTAAGATTCTTAAGGGGAATGCGTAAGAGAACGAAGCAACACTCGTAAGATAAAACATCATTAGTTTTGGGACAACATGTCACATATGATAAATCATGTGAGTAATACCCAAAGAAGGAATGTTCTATCTGAGTCATTGATGAATTGTGTCAAATAGCAACTGACTATAGTATGATGTGTAATGGTCGATTTTTTTTCACGACATCACAAATTTGTTGACAATC
>JAHXMU010000434.1:448212-463140 GCA_019455685.1 Philornis downsi
GATACCTTAGAATGTATAGAAAATTGTATCTCTTCGTGTACATTACAGATGAGGCAATATCTGGAATAATAAAATGGTTCGGAATGTAATCTTCATTGTCTTTTATAGTTTTCCCCAAAATGTTGCCAGATATTATCATTTGGCCAAAACTTAAAATTGTTCAAATATGCGCTTATGTGGTCTGTGCTATGTGTGTAATATCGTACACAAGTACTCAGTGAGCAGCGCATTATTTCCAACTTAAGCGAACCACAAATGTAGTCATACATATGAATATCGCCTATAAATTGTCCTACACACGTAGTTCAGGGAATACATTTTCAAATTGCCAACATTATTTGGGAAAAACATCGACTGATTTCTTCTGTTACAGCGGCAATACGTCAATGAAAGTGTACCATAATTAAAGACTTTTTTCGGAGACTTCAAGCCAATGTGTATTTTTTACGTAATAAGGTTCTTTTAAATATATTGAAATTTTATTTTTATTCGACCGCATTCAACATTCAAGAATTCCTGAATAATTTTTTCCTCGAAAATGTTATAAGAAGAGGACGAAAATTTCTGTCAGGTGATCTGACTTGGATATAGCTTCATACAACGTCCTTTTGCATTGGATCAAAAGTGCGCCGGGTGCCAGAAGAGGTGTGTTAAATTGCAATATTGTTGTAGAACCGGTACAGAAATTAGAGTCATGTAAACTGACTTATACCTTCTGTGGTGTAAAAGCTTGCGGTGTGCCTTAGTAAATATTTAGGATCTTCTCAACCCACGCTCTGAATGAAAGACGTGAATAAATGAGTAAACGTATTAAATTAAATCACGTAAGGGAAGTAGAAGAAATGGCGGTAAATTTTTTACATTTTGCCAAGCGTTATAAATATTATAAATGACATTGATCGAAATGTAGGTTACTACGCATTTATATAGGATACAAATGAAATTTCGCCGTATTGGTCATGGTGATTGACGGGGTTACTTGGCCGACTTTTCTTAACTTTAACAGTGAGTTACCGGTCATTTGAAACTACAAAATCTTTAACTACTGAAGACAAAATATTGAAGTTTGGAAAACCGGCTTATTTATAAAAAGGTATCAGAAGCGGCGTGCCAATGCTCCCATTTTCTTTCCCTATACGCAAACGTTTGGCGTATACCAAATTTGCACGAATTTTGAACAACTGAATAAAATATATGAACGTAAAAAGAATATGTGGGATAGCTGAGTCATTTGTATGGGAGATTCAGAAGTAAACTTATGAAATTCAATTCAATTTGACATATGCAGGGAAAGTAACAGAATGGACGAGGCTAATCGGTGGTTATTTACAAATTTTGCGGAGCATTACAATACAACACAATGGACTAAAAACTGAATTTCTGAAAATCGGTCAATTTATATGGAAGGATCCGCAAAATCCATATGCAATCTGACAAAATAAAGCGCTGTGTCAATTTTTATAAAGTTTTATTGAGATTTACGCTAGTTATCGTACCTAACAGTCGCAAGGTACTCGTACTTGGTATCTTAAACGCTTCCTTCTGGCAGTTACGTTTTCGCCGTTCCAAATGGTACATATCCCTGTTCATTGGAGTAAAGTCGTAGAAACACTGGGACAATGGCAATATATTTAAAATGATAACTCACCCAAACAACTCCAAAGCATCCCACGAGATTTTCGTAATCGTTAATCACCATGTGCTGCCTTCTTAATTTTCT
Organism: Philornis downsi; assembly: GCA_019455685.1. Classification (NCBI taxonomy): domain Eukaryota; kingdom Metazoa; phylum Arthropoda; class Insecta; order Diptera; family Muscidae; genus Philornis; species Philornis downsi. The sequence continues at coordinate 449,933 of JAHXMU010000434.1, forward strand.
TCAAATAAACATAGCATCGAGTTTTATAAAATGGAGAATAAATGTTCTGCTCGGTCATCGTTTTTGTGCTAATGCCGAGGCGTATTAATATGTGGTGGTGTTATTCGCATAAAAACTAAGTAATTCCTCAAATAGGTCCTTCAATATGAAAAAATGGTTAAATATGAAATCAATATGAAAAAATGGTGGAAAAAAATGGTTAAGCCTACTTAGAAAATAGGTCTTGAATAATCATGAATGATATTTGAAAGTTACTGATATCAGCTTTATTTTCATTGCCCACGACATAAAATGATTTTTTGGTTGAATAGCTATTTGGGTATTCGCCAAAATACCAGTGCGCTTAGCTGTTTGTGCTTCTCGAATATTATCGCCACCTTAAGGGTCTATAACTTCACAAAACAATTGAGAAGTTTTGGCCATCGGTACGAAAATGTTCTCTACGAAAAGCACAAGTCAAATATAACTTATTTATCGCAAGTTCTTGTCTATACATGTGTTTCGATCGGTTATATTTAATTAAACCACTTTTTGCTGAATCAAATGGCATTCATATATTAGCATTAGTTCGGGTGAATCTATAATTATGGCTTCCAGAACCAATTCTACGAATCAGTTTAAGAACTGTTTTAAGTTTTTGACCACATCTATGGGAGTTTTTCGACTCTGGGATAGAAAGACTCTTCTAATATCTGTTTGTAGAATCTACTAGATTGTAGTAAAAATCTATGTCGATTTATGCCTATTTAAAGTACAATACAGGTCGAACTATTCAATCTAGGTGGCCGAAATTGTGCACACGAGTGTCCCATAGTCATGGACGTGCTGACTTTGAGCTGAACAAAACTCTGGAAAATTTTGATTTTTTCGGCATTTCACCATTACACATTACATTTTACCATTTATTCCTTGACTAACGGCAATATATGAAGTTACATGATTGATACGGGAATTATAATATAACAAATTAGACGACTCCGGATATTTCAGTTCGGTATAAGTTCATTATATTCGTCCAAAAATTTCTCAATGGATCAAAAAATACTTCTCATGTTTTTTAAAACACTTATTCAATTTACCAAGTACTACAGCAGGAAAAAAACTGGAAAATGCTTCTAGAAAAAAACGATAATTTAACATACCAAAAGCGTGAAGTTAAAATTTAATACCATGTGCAAAATATTGACTTAATACCATAACGTTAACCTGTATTTTGATGTTGAAGTTTCACTAAAATGGCAGGCCAAAAATTCGTTTTGAATGAAAAAAAGGTATGGGACAAAAATGCAGCACTACTTTTATAACAACTAGTCCTTTCCTGTTATCAAAGTTTTCCAATCTGTAAATGCAAAAAATTCCACCCAAATTTATTTACCGGCACGAAAAAAATTGTTCGCTATAACTAAAGTTCGTTATATACAAAAAATGATGCAAAGTCATTGGAATCTCAAAAAATCATTCGTTATTAGCATAAAACGTTATAACCGTGAACACTTCACACGATGTAAGAAATCTTCTCCCGTAGGAGAAGTGTTACAAATGGCCAAAATTGTTCTGGTAGAAAAAAATTATCCACACAAAACTCGATCCGCTTCTAGAAAAATGTTCTGTTGTAAGTATTTTTGTGACAGTTTAATTAAATTATTAAATTAATTAAATTATTTGTTAAAAGCGAAAAGCCGCGACTCACAGATGCGGAGTAGAACAACAATTATTGGACATTTTTACGTGAAAAACTAACATATTCAATATGATATTTTTGTGATACGCCCACTGATTTAGTGAACCTTGGTATCGCCCACAACAACGTGGAAGTCTGTGCAGTCTTCGTTCTGTCAGAAGTTATCACTCCGGTCGAACTTTACCCACTTCTTTCAAATATCAGAAAATAATGGTATATTTGTTGTTGTTTACAAGTCAATGGAAGCACATCGTTTTACGTCGGTGTTAAAAAAAGTAATTTAAATGGAATTCAGAAGTAACAGTATTATTGTGGAAGGTTTTAATATGTCTACGAGCAGACATATTAAAAAATGAACTACGATTGAAATGTATTTACGATATTCTGAAAAACTGACAAAATTGCAGCATTTTGAATTGGTAACATTTTGCATGCCGATTATAGACATTTCGTGAGACAGCTAAATTAAAGATTAGCTAATGTTAAGGTATGAGGTAGTTATTGCTTACATTCAACCTCCGATACCACAAGTTTTTTCACACAAAGTTCGGCATGAAAACTGTTTTTACAATAAGAAGCAGCAGAATTTATATAATAATTTATTTTGATCACATACGTAGGAAGAAACTTTGTACTATAACAAATTAGTACCAGACACATCAAAAAAATATTTTTCAAGTGGTGAATTTAGTATAGGCCTTTCTGAACAATAATTCATGTCATATTTAATTTCGATTGATTACAAAATTGAGTAAATCTTTTATAGTGAGAAGTAGACTGTTCCCGATGAGCGTAAGTATTGACAAGATTGTTTGCATTATTTTTGGTTGACGTATTTCTTCGCGGCAAAGAAATCCATACCGGCCAATTGAGTAAAAATGTTCAAATGTTCAAATTTAAAAATCAATTTCATTAACCTCATGTGAAATTATTAGAGATGTATTTATTTACCAAAACTCCTGTTTTAATTAATTTTTTTGTCTTATTCTGCTATAAGAAAATTCTATAACAGTTTTATTGTAGGTATATTAAAAATGAATTAAGCCAGAGGAACTTTTGCAGCTTTTCCACAACTTCAGTCGTTCTATGAAAAACTATTGTAAGATGGGAATACCCAGCTCCCATTATGTATTTTGTTATTTAAAGAAGATTTAATTCTTAAAAGAATAGTGTATAAAGATAATTAAATGGTTACATCTAATAGATGCATGAAAAAAAGGCCAACTGAAGTTCATACATATTTTAACTTTCACAAAAAAAAAAAAAAAAATTATTCGCTTAGATATCATTTAACCCAAGGCATTTACAGCGCATAATCTCAGTATGTGGATCACATGTGTATGATGTTAAATATTGCGTTATCCATTTAGTGATTGCAAAACCGTCGGTTTGCCAAGGCTGTCAACTGACCTGACCTCTGACTTGTTATTTACCTACTGAGAAGTTTGCCATTCGGATCATTTAACAGCCAAAGAACGCATACAAATTTTTAAAACTTGCTATAAAAGTGATAATTTCTTTCAACCGAACAAAATTTTCTTTTGCGATGGAGCTCATATTTCACTCGGAGGTTACGTCAAAAAGCATACTTGTCGCATATGGGGCTCGGAGAACCCAGAGGTGATTGTGGAAAAGCCATTGCATCCGGAAAAAGTGTCTGTTTGGTGCGCATTATGGTCCGGAATTGCCATTGGGCCATATTTTTTCGAAAATGATCTCAAAAGGATCCACTACTGCCGATCCAAACCAGAGGCCGTCATTTAAATGACATTGTATTTCGTTCATAGTGGCAAAGTCCGAGCATTATAATCATATACAAGTTTAATCGAAATCATATCTTCGTGTTTTATTTAACTTTGCTTGAAAACGAAAAAGGGAAAATCTAAATACTAGAAGAGTTGTTCAAACTTTATTTAGGCTGCAACTAATCATAAATGTACGTGATCGATACCAACGTTTTAAATATGGTTTGATTAATTCAGTCCATTCTCTCCCGACGAATTGAGCAATTATAATTGCAAGATAATTGTTTACAATCTTCTTTACAAATTGGATACGGTTGAACTGTTAAGTCAAAGAATAACTTTTACCAAATGTTTGCTTGATTTTCTATAACATTTACATACAGAACTCAGATTTCAGATTATCCTGATTTCCTTTAGCAGCTGTTTTTACGTCGTCCGACGTATTAATCTGTTTCCTAAAATTGTAAAACAAAGAAAAACATATTACACGTTTATTTAAATGAAAAGTAAACATTTTTATAATATATAAAGACCTATGTCATTTGATACGGAAGAAATGCAACACCCAGAAAGAAGCGTTTAAACTACCAATTATCGTTTCACCGAATGTGTTATATGAATATTTAAGTCGATTGAACGATATCCGCCTGTCTAACTGACTGGTAGACACGATAATTGCCGTAAGTCATTATGTAACCCAACAAAACTGGACAATGCATAATATTCAGCCAGGTCGTATCCGAGTATATAAAATCATAGATTTTCCGCAATTTAATTTATTCCCAGTAACCCCTCATTCACAGACTGCAGTAACAAATTTGTGTCCACTAGGTTGATTTAAAGCACTTGCCGATTAACCTTGTTTTTTGGAACCTTTTATTCACATGGCAGATTTATCCATAAATTTCTAGCTTCAAATCTTGTATTCAGATCCACTTAATTTGGTACCCGTTGAGCGCTAAGGAATGTACATACGTGTATGATCTTAAAATAAGATCGGAATGAATTACCACATCACTTCTGCTACCTCCCGTGCATATTCATAAATTTTCCGTTCATATAAGTGACCAATTTAGTTCATATATTTTTAGTTACATATCATTCAAGCATTTGTATTCAATTTACCCAAATTTGGAGCCTGTCATTCGTTTGGTGGTCCAAGTTCCAGCAATGAAAGTGGTATCAAATTTCCACTGTAAATCTTTTTAGAATTGCGGAATTGAGTTGGCATACAATTGTCTAATCTAACACATATAGGTACATATACACGGTGTCCGTCGGGAAAATACACTACTTTGTTTGTTTATGATTTTTGATTAAATGAAAGAGAATGGATCTTATATTGATAAATGTTTTATTTAATGTCGGCAATTATGTATGAAATACAATATCAGATAAATGTTCGCTCCTGTTAGCTTCACAAATGTGAGCCCTTTTGAGCACATTTTTTATTACATTCTCACACATTTCACGTGGTATTTCATTAATTTCATCACGAATATTTTGTTTGAGTTGCTTAAGCGTTTCTGGTTTGTTTGCACAAACTTTCCAGAGCAGTCAAATCAGGCGACCATGGAGGCCAATCAAAATCACCTTTTCTTGAAATAACTTGTTGTAGAAAGAAGTCTCGCAGTAATTCCATTGTAATCTTGGCCGTATGCGATGTGGCACCGTCTTGTTGATACCACATGTTAAACAAGCCCAAAGCATGCAGTTGTGGCTTTAAAAAGTTTTCAATTATATCACGATATCGCTCCCCATTGACAGTTACCGTTACGCCGTTTTCAGTTTCAAAGATGTAAGGTCCAATGATTCCTCCTGACCAAATTGCATACCAGACTGTCACTTTTAATGAATGCAGAGGTGACTGATGAATAATTTGAGAGTTTTCCATTGCCCAGAACCGATTATTCTGTTTATTCACATATCCACTCAAATGAAAATGTTCCTCGTAACTCATTATGATTTTTTCATGAAAATCGAAATTGCCATGGGCGAGCTGTAACAACGTATTGGCATATGTGCGGCGGCGTAAATGGTCATGTGGAAGAAGATCTTGTATTAACTAAATCAAATGAACAAATGCAAATCCTTGTGTAAAATTGTTGCCAAAGTTGTATTTTGAAGACCAAGCTCCTGAGCACGGCGTCGAATTGAGGTTGATGGATTGTTTTGAACACTTTCTTGAGCAGCAGTAATGTTTTCAGCCGATCTTGCAGTACGTTGTGGTCCATGCTTGGCCCCAGCTGCTACAGACCCTCTTTCTTCGAAATCGTTTACTACACGATAAATAGTGCGTCTTGTTCACGTTGTTTCTCTTAAACATTTCACGCAACTTTCTCATCGTCACAGTAATCGATGATTGATTTTGATAAAATGTTTTAACGATTAAGACACGTTGGTTTATCGAATATTTTTCTATAATGAATTTGCCACTTCTCTACTTTACGACTGCCAAATATGAACTGTCAGGACTAATATTTACCAAAATTGCGGCAAAACAAAGTAGTATACCTTCCCGACGGACACCCTGTATTAAAGCTTTTTGATACTAATCACAGTCAAGCATTCTGCTAGATCAGGGGGTGAGCAACCTTTTTAATCAACGGGCCAATTTAAATTTTAAAATTTTTTTGGCGGGCCTCACATAAAATAGCACTTATTAATGATTTACAAAGCTTTAGTTATAACAAACATTAGAATTAAAAATATAACATTTGAAAAACGTAAAGATTTCGTATACAAATTTTAATTAAAGAAAAAAGAAAAAAAAAAAAACATACAAACAAGAAAAAAAAGCAAATAAGAAAAGAGCAGAAAAACGAATTTACTTGAAATTTTTATTGACAAATTTGGCGTTGTTTTTCCGACACGAGCTGATCATTATCAGCCGGAATTGATGAGGTAGCTACACGTACGCAGCTTTCTGATCGTGCAAGTCTTAATCGGTGGTCATTTTTGATCAATTTCATGGTTGAAAGTAATTGTTCGCGAACATACGTACTTCCGAACTGAGACATCATTTGCTTTGCATTTTTCGTCAAAAGCGGAAACTTGTCAGGGCTCACATAAGATTTATAAAACTTTTAGATGTGTACTGAGAAAAATAAATTTTTCAAATCAGTATTATTCTGCATGTCATTCACTTCCAATTGAAAGTCTTCAGGAACTGTACCCACATCGGTATTAAATAATATTAATTTGAGAAGTAGTAACGGTTTATTTTTCTAAATGTCGAAAGTGAGACGCAAAAAATGCTGTTTCCGCAATTTTAATTTGCGCTTAAAGCCCTGAATTTTTTTGATACAAATTGTAAATAAACTGTCTTTTGCCTTAAAATTCCATTAATATCATTGAGATGCTGAGTCATGTCACAATCTTTCCGACATGCTATTATGAATTAGAAGTTTGAAAGTTAGAAAAATTTGTGGAAAACTTAATTTTGAATAAAAAAAACTCTAACATTATATTTTTGACAATAATATTGCCTCACGCCTCTCAAGAAACATAAGAATTGCAAAAATTGGTAGTTAACAACTTACCAAAGCAAACACAAAGAAGCCGTCGACAAGTGTGTATCTCGCCACAAAAAATTATTTCGGTTTAGTATGTCCTATCATTCCATTATAATTAATTTTATAACAATATATTGATGGGAGAAAGGCGATGGAATAAATTCAATATTAGAAATGGTTGGCGGGCCACATAAACATGTTTATCGGGCAGCAAGCAGCAAACGGGGCGCGTGTTGCTCATTTCTGTGCATCTGGTGCCTGGAATTCTTTAAATGGTTCATCGTAGTAAATATATTCTTAGGTTCATATCTTTTATATAGTTGTATTAAATTTAGTCAAATTTATAAGGCGTCAAAGGGTTGCTAAAGAAATGTCTGGGAGTGAAAATAGATTGCACTGTCCCTTCCTATACCTCCCATACAAATCGTTCAATTTTCAGAATTTAAATCTTTCCTCTGTAAATGCTAATTGGTAGACTGCAGCAACCGAGATTCTTGCCCGTTGAAATAGCTTACAACGCTTGGTATAACGTGAAGAAATGACATTCTTTTAAAAAGTTGCACTGAAATTAACCCAATTTGGCACACGTGATGTGTTTGCTAAATGTGATTCTTATAGTGAAAATAGACTGCCACGTTCATTACGATACGACACATACAAATTTACCGATTTGGTAAAAAGGATTGATTCGTCTATAATTTTCAAGTGGAGGACTTCAGAAACTTATAATTTGGCTTCTTTTATTTCGTTTTATAATAATTCAGAGAACGTTTTGATTAAACAAAGGGATTTAACGCGGACTAAAAGCACGTTGGCTGAAGGTACATATTAGTCACTTCGCCTGACTGAAACTCTTGTGCTGGTTCATTAGTAATTAAAATCAATTTTAATCAACTACATTTATCGTATTCATGTTCCGTTCTTAGATGCCTGCAGTGTTTTGTTTAGGATTTTGTTAAGCAAGATGGTTTCTAATTGCTTCCGAATAAATGGATACTCAACCTACGATACAAAACATCCCAGTGGCAGAGCTTGTGGAGGAACAGCTGCAATAATTAATGATCAGGTAAAGCACTTCCCTCTACGCGAATATAAAACTGATCACATACAAGCCACTTCAGTTGCACTAACTGGATTAAACATAATAGTTTCTTCCATATACTGCCCTCCCAAATATGTTATAAGCGAAGACCAGTTTTCACACTTTTTCTCTACTCTTGGTGACAAATTTATAGCAGCCGGAGACTACAATGCTAAACATACCTTCTGGGGGTCTAGACTCGTCAACCCCAGGGGCAGGCAATTGCTGAATGCTATATCGAGTTCAGGCCTAAAAGTTTTGTCTGGAGGTGAACCAACATACTGGCCCACGGATTTCAATAAAACCCCCGATCTCATAGATTTTGCAGTTATGAAGAGCATAACAAGAGAAAACATCATCGTTACTCCTTCCCTTGACCTCTCATCAGACCACTCCCCCACAATTCTCACAGTATTTAACATTCCCTTGAACCCGGAAATCTCTTACCATTTTCCAAACAGGCATATAAATTGGTTGAGATACAAGATGTACATAAGCTCTCATCTGTGGCAAAACTTTTCTCTCAAAACACCAGATGAAATTCAGTCTGCCATCAACGTCCTCACTACCACAATGACAACTGCCGCAAACTTGGCAACTCCGCACAAGGTCCATGCTAAAACAAAAAATGACTCCTCATGTCATATTGAATCTCTAATCAAAGAGAAAAGGAAAGCGAGAAGACGATGGCAAAAGCACAGATCTCCCTACCTCAAAGCTCGTCTCGACCAGTGCAAGTCAAAACTGAGGTCAAGTCTGGATAAAAAAAAAGAAATCTCCGAAGCCCGCTATTTATCTCGTCTAGGAGCCACACAAAACACTAACTATAGCCTGTACAAGGCCACAAGACAACTACAGCGTCCTATAACACAGGAGTCTCCAATACGGATGAAATATGGAGGATGGGCAAGAAGTAGTGATGAAAAAGTGAAAGAATTTGCTGATCATCTGGAAGAAGTATTTACTCCCAACGATACAATCTCTTGTGTGAATCCAACGATCATTAGCTCAATGGTCACAAATCCAATGAAAATAAGTCTATCTCTCTTAAAGAAAAATGTTCTCTCGTTGAAAATGAATAAATCTCCTGGACACGATAAAATAACAGCGAAAATGATTTCAGAACTCCCCCACAATATCCTCAAATTAGTTTTATTTATATTTAATGCTATACTTCGAATTGGATACTTTCCTCAATCATGGAAGCTGTCTGAAATAATAATGATCCCAAAACCTGGAAAGGAACTGTCACAAATTACATCCTATCGACCCATAAGTTTACTCTCTATTTTATCTAAACTGTTTGAAAAGATCTTTCTCCAAATGTTGTACCCCCATATTGAAGCAAACCATGTAATACCCACGCACCAGTTTGGGTTTTGCAAGGGTCATGGAACGACAGAACAAGTACGCCGTATAGTAACCCAGATCAGAAAAACATTCGAAGATCGGAAATATTGCTCAGCTCTCTTTATAGACATCTTCCAAGCCTTTGATAAAGTGTGGCATGAAGGCCTTATTCACAAAATAGTCTCTTTTCTACCGGCAAATACCCATAAGCTCCTGGAGAGCTATCTGAAGGATCGATTTTTTGTAGTAAAATCGAAAGACTCTGTTTCAACTCAAGGAAAAGTTTCAGCAGGAGTTCCTCAGGGCAGTATACTAGGCCCTATACTATATACCATCTACACCTCTGACATGCCTGTGCAATCCCTAATTCAAACCTCAACTTTCGCTGATGACACTGCATTCATGAGCACTAGCACTTGCCCATTAATGGCTTCTAGACAACTGCAGTCTCATATACAGACATTAGAATCTTGGCTCGAAAAGTGGAAGATAAAAGTAAATGCCACTAAGAGTGTACAGGTTACATTCTCTCTTAGACAGAACAACTGCCCAACCCTCACTATTCACGGTAGTACCATACCCGTTCATAACCATGTCAAATATTTGGGTATTCACCTTGACCGACGTCTCACCTGGAAAAATCACATTGACTCAAAAATCATACAATTGAAATTAAAAATGGCTCAACTCCACTGGATTATTGGCTCCCAATCTACTCTCAGTTTGGAAAATAAAATCACCATCTACAAAACCATATTGAAGCCAATATGGACATACGGCATCCAGTTGTGGGGAACGGCATCGGCTTCTAACATAAATAAGCTGCAGAGAAGACAGTCAAGAATACTGCGTCAAATTTGTGGTGCCCAATGGTATGTTAGGAATGATAACATACACAAAGATTTAAACATTCCTTATATTTCCGAGGAAATGAAAAAATTAAGCAGGTCATATATATCGAAGTTGTCCTCCCACTCAAACCCACTCGCTCAAAACCTTCAGCATTTTCCCGGCCATATACGGCTAAAAAGAAAGGGCACGCTAGACTTGGTCCGGTGATAAACAGATCTGTTCGCCAAAAACAAGATCCGGCAATGGCAGGATACTTTAGTTTAAGATAGGATTAAGATTTGAATACATATTGTAAATTTCGTAAGAAAGATCCAATAAAGAAAATGAATGAAAAAAAAAAATTCCGTTCTTAGTTGCCTGCAGTGTTTAGTATAGGATTTTGTTAAGCAAGATGGTTTTTAATACAGACTTTGAAAAATATACATAATTCTTAGAGAATCTAAATTTGTGGCAGGTTATGTACTCATAATTACTGCCGAAATCAGTAAGTTGGAAGGCATAAACAAACATTTTTAGGGTAAACGTCATATACACAAATAATTATCATGATTACTATCAATATTTTTGACCAAAAGAATTGCAGGAACGTTTGAAGCACTTACTTCTAAAATTGTTAGAAGTTAGAATACGTGGGGGTGTCTTATTTATGCCTCTCACAAACAAACTAAACATGCTATATGGATAGAACCGTCAACATGTCTTCAAAATGAGTGTAGAATGTACGTAGCCCGCTACATTTTCAAACATTCATTCATTTATGCGATAAACTTTTTGCAATGTGATAAACTTTTTGTTCAAGTTTCATCAATGTCCGAGAAGTCAAATTTTGCAGGCTATCAGTTCATGTCTGACAATATCCCCTTTCTTCTACCGGAAGTTAATATGTTTCTTTTGTAAATTATGCATAAAAGAAAATATCGATGATGTTCAATATATAATTTTTGTTCAGTTTAAGAAATAGTAAATGTAGTTAAAACAATATTAACGTGTTCGAAGCCTTAAAAAAATATTTTATTTACTATTTAAGAAGAGATCGGGGAAATTACCCCAAATCAGCCATTTTGTATGGGAGTTATTGGAGCTGATGTAGTTTGATTTTGGTCTAAAGTTAAAAGTATTCTTTGGAGCACCTCATTCATTTGGTAAAGTAAGTAAGTTGATTTATGGAATTTAACTATAAATTTGAATAGATCGACTGGATAACAGCACCGCTTTTTGTACCTCCCACACAAATTACCTACATTCTTTTCTTTCGTCCAAAAACACTAAATTCAGTATAATTTTTCTCTAAGTGGAGGCTTTAGAAGTTTAAAATGTTGCTCGTTTTATTATACTTAAAGTAAGAATATTTTTGATAAGAAACCTCGTCCTTTTGGCATCCTTACACTATTATACCAAAGCAACGGAATGTCGGGCAAAGGTATTTGTGAGTTCACCTGACTAAAGTTGCTGCACCGGGTTTCGTATTAAATGATATATATGTATACCATCGTCTCTATGGGTGATTGTGTAAAAATATGGTCTCATCGCCCTTCTTGATATTTCGTTATTATAAAAAATTTGTACATAAGCCAATATTGTTGTTGTTGTTGTATTTGCTCCATTGCTATTCACCATTTGGTGATTATCATACAATGCTTGAATTATACATGAAAAGTGCAGGAAGAAGATATATAAAATTTGCATGTTTTGTTAAATTTGTGTCAGGTAACATAAGACCATTCCTGCCTTCCATGCTTTTAGTTATGTTAAAAGTATTTTATGTGTTGAAACAAACGACGGAATTTATTAAATAACGTTGTGCAGGAATACATATATTAGTATCCAAATAATCATCGGTACTCATTTATATACACAAAACACATGTTTATTCATTAATGTTTTCTGAGCTGGAAAAGTTTTTGTAGTAGCCTATTGTGCCGGTTCTTACACTTCAATGTAAATGGTATGATACATGTACATAGTACTCGTATATGCTGATATGGAGCTACATACATTTATATGTAAATGCGAAAGCATGCGTTAAACTCACTCATATTGTATTTATTGTATTCATACATTTCATTATATCAAATGTGTGTCGAATATGCATTATAAAACTTCAATGTGGTAAATTCCGCCATGATGTATCTGTAAAATCAAAAATGTAAAAGCCACGCCTTTGCTTTACTTTAAATCAAATGTTAAATTTGCTTACTAAAGAATGCTTCACAACATCTGAGCTGATTTGCCTATTAGAAATTAAGTTAATGTTCATGGTCTATTCCTTACATGGAAACATTTCATTGGATGGAAACCTTAATTGGCAATTTCATTACAATTACCGTAACTCGAGTTAAAGGTTTGACTGGTTTTAGACCAATTACAGATGATTTCATTACAATTACCGATTGTATTTATAACTACACCCATTATTTATTTGGACCATTTATGTATATTTATTTGAAAGTGGAGTAAGTCCATTAAAAAAAGCAAATTGTTCGTTTATGAACTAATCACACTCAGGATAGCAAATACAAATTGATAATAACCAATAAATGAGATTTGCTAACAATTGGCACCCATAAATATGGACTTGAGCCTCTTTTAAAATGGAAAGTCCAATTGCAACTAGTTTGGAAATCAATTAGAGCAATTTTATATAACTAATAGCATTTAAATATTTGCCAGTATCATTGAATTAGTAATGAAAATTATTCCACTTTCATCATTGAAATTTCAATCAAGTCCTTTGAGGTTAGTAAAATATTGCTAAAAATTCAAAAAATGTTAGTACTGTTAGTAGCGTCCAGCCGCTCTTTGAATATACATATCGCCTTTGTTTTGAGGCATACTATTTTCTAACTACTAAATAGCAGTAATACTAGATTAACAGCTTTTACTAAATTTATTCAACGACACGTTTACGTACCCCAATACTAGTGAAAGTTGTTACAAACCTACATTATCTGTTGAAACTGAGTTAGAATAGAATCGAAAAGGCA
>JAHXMU010000434.1:472670-491724 GCA_019455685.1 Philornis downsi
CAAAAAAGTATTAACGGCGTGAAATGATCTTGGTGGCCGATTGACGTCACCAAAACATGAAGTTAGGCATTCTGGAAACTTCTCACCAAATAAAACAAAATCGGTTGTGTTGAATCGCGTTTGAATCACTACTTTTGTAATAAGTTTTAACTATTTTTACACGTTCTTCGGTTGTTAAATGATCCATATTCGAAAAATAGCAAACTTCTCACCAAATAAGTAACACATCAGATAACATGTATTTAACAGCTGATAGCCTTGCCAGATCGCCGATTTTGAAACAATTGAATGGATAACCCTATATAAAAGTGACATCTTTGCCCTCCAGGATATCTGATGGAGAAAAAAATGACGCACTCGGCGTAAGAATTGTGTGTTGTGTTCGAATATGGATCTATTGTGAGCGAAAGACTAAGACACCTTGCCCCCTGGTTTAGGCCCATAATTGACCCCGTCGGAAAAGCAGGAGGAGACCACCGGAAACAGATTCAGATAGGTTTCTTTTTCAGCTGCGCATAATATTGTAACGTGGAATCAGATTATCAGATAATTTGGGCCCTCTGATTGTTATTCACTTGGGAGTAACCAGATCCCTCTGCAGAATTTCCCAAGCAGCTCACGACTTCCGACCTTCGGGCAAGTATTCCGTGGAAATGCCAACAGACATCCGTTTGATGGTAGCTAAAGTGAGAAGACGACTAGCTGAGAAACCTAAATGGCATGCTAACACCGATGCGTCTTAGGTCAGTAGGTAACATCTGTCACTGAAACTAAGCTTATCGGTCAAGTGGTTGTTGGCAGCCCCAACACTAGGATCGGATGCAGTGGCCTGATAAGCCGCTCATATTAAAATTTAAATTGTCATAAAAATACCGAAGAAAATAATGGAACGAATCCTCCTAAATGTTGACGACCCCCGCAAACGTTATAAGGACCATGATTTAAGGATACGCACCTGGAATGTCCGCACTCTCTACAGAGAAGGTGCCTCTATCCGACTAGTGGATGTGCTTGGTAAATGTAAAGCTGACATTACTGCAATCCAGAAGATGCGATGGACATGACAAGGATGTACTCGGCGTAAAAACTGTGACAGAAAGGCATGAATTTATATATGGATTTGTTGTGGGAAAGAAACTGAAACATCTTGTTTCGCGGTTTAACCTTAAAAGTGACCGTATAGCCACTATCCGCATGAAACCGAAACATTTTTTCATGACGTTAATCTGTGCACATGCCCCGACGGAAGAGAAAGACGAGGAAACGAAAGTCACATTTTATGAGTGCCTAGAAGAAGCACAACACGACATTAAAATTGTTCTGTGAGATTTCAATGCCAGAATAGGATGGGAAGATGTTCTTGGTCCAACAGTCGGAAAATAATAACTCCGAAAACGGATTCAGACCGGTTTCGTTCACTGCGGCGCATAAATGATAGTAAGTGGGACCAGACTCCCGCATGAAGACATCCACAAGGCAACGAGGCTATCTCCTGATCTTAACACAAAGAATCAGATTGACCATTTGGTAACAAATGGAAGGCATGTTTCTAGTGCCACGGACGTGCGGGTGATTCGTAGTGCTAATATTGACTCGGATCATCACCTGGTTGCAACTGAGGTACGCACGAGATTAAGCGGAACGAAAAATGTTCGTAACCAGGCACAAAGAAAGCTCGACGTCGCCAGGCTGCATACCCCTGAGATAGCCACAGCTTACTGCACTAAACTCTCCCAACTACTGCAACTGAACGCCCCTGATCCTGATGTTGCTGGTACACAGTGGCAATATATTGCGCATTCTATGGCAGCTGAGGCAAAAACCATACTTGGGTATGTGAAACCTCACTCAGATAAGCCCTGGTACGATGACAAATGTCGCATAGTGTCTATGCTGCACATAGGGCAACGTTGCAGCCAATTATAACACGTGCAGTTGTCAGGCATAGGAAGCGGTTGTGGAAAGGGCGTGAGAGTGAGGAAAAAAAGGTACACAGATAGAGTTGAAACCCGCAAATTCTACCAAAAGATAAGGAGAGCAGAGTATGGAACAGGGCTCCGCTCCTGTGAGCACAACGAGGGAAATCTGGTCACAGATACGCAGAATGTGCTGCAACTATCGAGAGAGCATTTTTATAAGCTCGTAGTTCCGGATGGCAGCAATAGTGAAGAAATCACTTCAATTATCGACGATGGCATAAATTGGCCAGCTCCGAGCCAAACAGAGATCAGAACAGCAGTATTGTGGCTTAAGAACCACAAAGCTGCGGACGCTGATGGCCTGCCAGCTGAGCTGTTTAAAACTGGTGGCGATGGGCTGATAAACGACCGGTATCAACTTCTAAATAAAATTTAGCTCGAGGAAAACTTGCCCGATAATTGGAATTTAAGTGTACTGTGTCCTGTGTTTAAAAAAGGCGATCCAAGTGTTTGTAAAAACTATCTCGGTGTCAGTCTTTTACCCATTGCTTATAAGGTCCTGTCGAGTGTGATATGTGGAAGACTAAAGTCGATTCTAACTGACCTGATTGAACCTTATCAGTGTGGCTTTAGACCTGGTAAATCAACAATTTACCAGATATTCACACTACGACAAATTTTGGAGAAGACCCAAGATCGACACGTAGCACCTTTTTGTTGATTATAAAGCTGTCTTCGATAGCCCGATACAGCTCTATGAGGCCATGTTCGAGTTTGGAATTCTTACGAAGCTTCTATGCCTTTGTAGGATGACGCTGATAGACACGAAGTCTTCAGTAAAGATTGGTAAAGATCTTAGCAAGCCTTTTTACACCAAACGAGGATTTAGGCAGGGCGACAGTCTATCATGCAACCTCTTCAACATACTCTTGGAGATGATTATGAGGAAAACTGCAGTTAGCACGACTGGTACCATCTATAATAAAAGCCTTATGTTACTCGCATATGCAGGGGACATAGACATCATTAGCAGAAAACTGGGAGATGTTACTGCAGCTTTCTCAAGCACCAAGAAGGAGGCAGCTGAAATGGCTCTGGTGGTAAACGAGGACAAAACGAAGTTATTGGTTTCAACGAACAAAGAGTTTACTCGTTTGGGACACTGGTTGAACGTTGACAATTATAATTTTGAAGTGGTGGAAGAATTCATCTACCTCGGTTCCGCTGTAAACAAAAAATGGTGTCAGCATGGAGATAAAGGGGAGAGCATTGCTTGCTAACAGACGTTACTATGGGCTAAGCAAACGATTCAATGATGAAAGTACTGGCAGTTTTCGAGGAGAAAATAGTCCAAAAAATATATGTAACCATCATCGTTGACGGAAAGAGTCGGCGTCGCATGAACAATGAGCTGTGTGAGCTGTATGCCGTCATCGAAGTAGTCAGACGCATTAATATACAGTGATTGCGTTGGCTGGGTCATGTTGCTCCGGCACGGAAAGTTTTCGACAACGAACTCGATGGACGCGCAGAAGAGGGCGACCAAAACTCCGTTTGAAGGACCAGGCTTTTGAAATACTATCGAAACTTGGTGTGACAAATTGGAGGCGTAGCGCAGAAGATCGAAGCACTTGGAATTATTTTCTACGGGCGGCGTATAATATAGGTAGATAAGTATATCTATTCCAGCCGCCACCTGAGAAGAAAAATGTTTTTATGAAAACTTAAAATTTCTGTGATATTTTGAGTGACATCACCCAAGTTTCGCTTAAATATAAAAGCAATAAATATTCGCATTCTCATAGTTTTCGTAAGCTGTGTTGATTGCTATGTTTTGTTAAGTCGCCCAAATGCTCTTTTTTATGTCCATTTGAAACGTCTTCCTCAACGTCATTTTCGATACAAATCATTGCGCCCAAGTAGCAAAACGACTTGTACTTAATTTATTGATTTTTCATTCTAATATGATTGTCTGCTGTGTTATTGATTAAGTTACAAGCCTGCGGTTTTCGCTAGTTGTACTAAATTATTTACCTGGTCTTCTAGAGGGCAGCCTTGTTTCACACTGGCATTTGTGGAGAATGTTTCGCTAGACCTTCCATTATGTTTAACGTGAAGTGAGGAAGTGGAATACATTGCTTTAATTAAGTTTATTATTTTTATTGGCACTCCCTTTATCCTTAAAGCTTTCTATGACATTGCATTTTATGGAATCGAACACTGTTTTTTAAATCAATGAAAACTAGAGAGAGGAGTTCGAGAGGTTTCTTTTGATTGCGCAATTATAATGCTGATTTATATATAGGCATTTGATCTACAGTGAGGGCGAAAGCATGCCTGTGCATCCTGTACAGCCTTTTATTTATTGTAGTTGCGATACTTTTGCACGCCGTGTTTTAGAGAGTAATTCATCTCCAGTTGTACGTATATCGTCAGATCATATTTCTTGGGGAGTTTTATACTTCATCCTTTGGTCCATTAGCTTGGGAATTCTTTATTTTTATTTTTTTATTTCAGCTGTTTCGGGATTAGCATATAGAAATTCTGCATGCATTTCTTCCTTCCCAGCTGCTTTGTTGCATTTTACTTTAAAAATCGCGCTGCTGATCTCGTTGATGTTGGTTATCCACAATCTGGGTGTTGTTTTCTCTACGTTATCTTTACAAAAATTACTATACTAAATGCCTTCAAGTGCTCTTTCCATCTTAGTGTTTGGTTCTCAACGTTTATAATGGTCTGGTCACTAATATCTTGTATGAGGTTACGGTTCTTTCCCTTTTGGTTTGTAATGCGCTCTATTAAATTATGAAGCTCTCTCACATTATTTGATCGAAACATTTTCTTTTAACGGCTCGCACTGATTTCATAACTGCTTTACCATAAATATGTTTTTCTGAAAAAAAGTTAAATTTCGCGCGGTATCTTGGCGATAACATGATAAATGTTGCCTTTCAAACGCTCCAGCTTCAATTCGTTTAAGCTATGTGGTCAATTTACGTCGCCAAAACGTAAAATTACGCTTTCTAGAAATTTCTCATGCAATAAAGCCAAAATCGGTCGTGTTGTGTGGCTCGTGGCACCGTATTGTTGAAACCACATACTGTCCAGTTTATAATCTTCAATTGTAGACCAAAAAGGTTGGAAGAAATACTGTCCCAATGACAAACGCAGACCATAATGCGCACCGAACAGTCACTGTAATGGCTTTTGCACAATCACTCCTGGGTTCTCCGAGCCCCATACGAGACAATTTTGCCTGTTGACCTACGACAAAGAGAGAAATGACTTTCATCGTTGAAGAAATTTTTGTAAGAAAAATCAGTATTGAAAGCCTGTTGCCGCAGTACCCAATCAGCATATCTACGGCGTTGTGAATGGTCAGCTGGTTGCGTGAGTTGGATTTCTATATGGATGGATATCCATTCCAAATGTAAAATACGTCATAATAAGCCGTAAGATAGACCTAATTGCTGAGAACGCTGTGAAATTGACAAATTCGGTTTATCCGCCACACTTAGAGGTGATATTTTTGACAGTGCATACATTGCGATGATACACACGCCTGATCACATCTGTAACGCTTGCAGTCTCTTCAAGTTTCTTTATAATCTAGCCAATTCCGCGCACAATAGGTCGATTAGGATGACCATAATCACCCCATAATGCACAAAAAGTGTAAATGTAAATCCATATTCGCAAATGGCAAACCTTTCACTACGGTTTGAAAACGGTTTTGAAACCACTAAATGGATAATCCGTTATTTTTGGCAATATTCTTAATTTGTCGTAATTATCAATTCTTCCCTTTTTGTTTTTTCTCGCAATTTGCTGACATCAAAACGTTTTCGTATCTTTTGGTCTTGTATGTTGGTTCCTTTTTTAAATTTGAAGCGGTCACCAACCAGCTCGTGATCGCTATGGATGTCTGCAACTCTCTTTGTACGAATTAAAAGACTTGTTTTTAATGGGGAAAAACAAAGTTTCCTTATAATGCTTTATGCATTACTTTAGTTATTTTATTTTCCGAGCATTAGTAGTACACTCAATGCTATACTTGTTTTTACGTGTGCATCCTCTTAATGACGGCCGTTCTTTTAAGGGTGCTTCCTAACAAAATATTTCCTTACAAAATATTTTGTCTTTAAAACTGTTTATGTCTGTTAGCAAAAAATTGAATTTCGTTATAACCAGAATATTTCTTATCTTTAAATGTGTTTAAAAAATATTTATCATAAGGATTATAGCTAGTCATAACCTTTTGTTCCGGCAAATATATATTTTTATCATAATATTTATCCCATGTATGATGATGGGTCTAAGTAACTTAACTTGCGCACGTCTAATAATGAGCTCCTCCATTATTAGATGGATATAGATGTGGCGTATTTGGTTATGTGTGCTTCCGTTTAGAAACACGTGTATATTTTTGAGCGGAAAAATTGAGCCTCCAATAACTAACTGGAAAGTTTGGTCACATTCAATAACCCGTTCTCCATGGTCCCATGGTCTGTGAAAAGCTATTATCGCCGCTGCTTATCATTGCATTAAAATCTCCTATTATCAGGAGTATGTCATGGGTTGAAGTGATGTGAATAGCTGCTGCTAATTGTTTGTAGAATTCGACTTTCACATCGTTTGCCGCATTTTCTGGCGGTACGTAGCTTTGCGCTATACGAGTTTAAGGTTTTCCTCACGGCTTCTGTAATTATAAAACCTACTCCGTTTGCCTTGTCGTTCTCCTCACCACCGTAGATCACAACAGCCACTGCTTGAAGTTATTTCACCACTGCCACATCATCTCATTTCGCCAATT
Organism: Philornis downsi; assembly: GCA_019455685.1. NCBI lineage: Eukaryota > Metazoa > Arthropoda > Insecta > Diptera > Muscidae > Philornis > Philornis downsi. The sequence continues at coordinate 479,403 of JAHXMU010000434.1, forward strand.
GCTAACACAGCAACATTATATTTCTTGGGACTCTAGTGAGTGACTCTTGAAGTTCATACACTCCATTGTCCCATTCGAATTCTTTTTCGCGTGCCAAAGTTCGTCAATGTAATGGGGTACTACAATATTTATATTTGAAGTTTCATTCACCACATAAGCGAGTGATTGGCCCACTATATCCTATGATATATGGGGTGTCCCAACAAGAACGCAAGATTTAAATTTGGCGCCATTCAAAGTGTCATTGTTTGACATTTGGACAATTGTTATTGTTTGCTAGTAGAAGGTACGAGGTTAGTAAAAATGGAGCGCTACACGAATGAACAACGGCATTCTCAAATGGTGAAAGTTTTGCGGCTACAGTTCGCAAATTGCGACCAATTTGGGGTCACAATAATGCCCCAAAAGAGTCAACTGTAAATAGGTTAATGGATAAATTTGCCAAAACTGGGTCTGTTAGTGATATATGTAAAGACAACAACGCACCTTCGACCAGGTCATCGACCGAAAATGTCGCAGCTGTACGTGATGATGTCGTCCAAACTCCATCCACCTCAATTCGACACCGAGCTCAGCAATTTGGTGTCTCCAAATCCACTATGCAGCGAATTTTGACGAAAGCTTTGCATCTTCATGCATACAAAGTTCAATTGACTCAGGAACTGAAGCCAGCTGACCACGGACAGCGAAGGGAGTTCGTTAATTGGGTATTGGAGATACAACATGAAAATGTTGATTTTGCCGATAAAATCATCTTTAGTGACGAGGCCCATTTCCATCTTGATGGCTTCGTCAATAGGCTGAATTATTGCATTTGGTGTTAGGAAAATCCTCGAGTGTCACTGTGTGATGTGGATTTTGGGCTGGAGGAATCTTTGAACCTTTTTTTAATGAAATAGAGGCATGTCAAGCGCATACAGTCAATGGTGTTCGGTATCGTGAAATGATAACCAGTTTTTTCGTGCGTAGAATTGAAGAAATGAATGTGGAGGCCATGTGGTTTCAACAAGACGGCGCCACATGTCATACAGCCAGAGAAACAATTCAATTGCTTGCGTTCCTGTTGGGACACCCTTTATAATATATGTAATGGGGCTACCAGTTCATAGACTCAATGGTGCTATAATGTCCATGGGCATAATGGTAAGTATAAATTAATTGTGGATAACGCTGTTCATTTTAGCTATGGAAATAAATTGGAATATATGTGGTTGGAATGTAACGGATGCCCACGGCTTCGGATATAATTTCATCTTGAAAAACTTAAATACATAAGCTGTATCTCTTTCAGACCGAAGCATAATGAAAACAGAAAATTACAGACAACAAAGGATGAATACATAAGAAATGGAAATTGCAAAGCCCTAGCTTTTCTTACATGGTTTAGAATGAAAAATTGATAATGTTTGGATGATGTACTATTCGACAGAAGTTGGGAGTTCCGGCAATTCGTAGCGAATAAAATTTGAATTGTGGTATTACAGAGGTTCCCTTATGGGTGTTCATTTATTTACCTTCACCCGAAGGAATAGAGGTATATATTATTTTATTCTCGGTCTCGCGGGTCCAGTTCCAGCCCCGGTGTCATAAATCTGGTTCTAGAACCGGACTCACGAGTCTTGTTCTGGACCCAGTCAGTCTGTCAGAACCGCTTCTCGGTTCCTGAGGGAACAAGGCCTACGGGATATTGTAAGGACCAAGTTCCGCGAGTCCGGTTCTAAGTTTCTGTGCAACTCCACTGAAGACAGTGCGAATTGTTTTATTACACAAAAGATATAAATTAAATGCCAAGAAAGAAGAGAGCATGATTTTGAATTCTCAATTAATTATTGCTGCGCGAATATGGATTTTAAGATTATCTTATAAGTTTCTCAGTCAGAATTATTACTTTTTGAAGATTTCCAAAAACTGTGTTTTTTCACGGAAACTGTATTTGTGCACTACGATTTCCAACAACTATATTTTTGGCTGTGGTTTTGTGATTTTTTTTAATATGACAAAACCGATTTTTCCCCTTCATGAAAAATGCGAGATATAACTTTATAAATCCGCAAACGGTTTTAATAAACGGTCTTAGTAAGGAACATGTAATGAACAAAGTAAAATTACAAGTTGCTAAATATGTAACCGAATTAGAAAAAAATATTTTTAATATCGGCAAAAAGACGATCAAGTTAAATTATTTAAGACCAACATTTTCGTTGACCATTTTTGACCGACCATTCTGCGTAATCTACTCATCTAGTCTACAACATACTGTAGGTAATTCCATAGTGTTGTTTTAGGTGGAGCATAGTGCAAATAGAAAGTTTAAATCAGGCTCTGCGTTACGTAAGATTTTAAATCAAAATGATAATGAGTATGTATTTTGCTTAATAATATATTTTTTAATATTTGTCGTTCGACAGATGTATGTGAGATAACACCTGAAAAAAATACAATTGATGGCAAGAAGCTACCTAAGTGAATAGGTGTGTATACAATACAGAGACAAACTATTATAATTTTTGGGAAGAGCAGGAAGGTGATAATCCTTGAAACCACTTGGAACTCCTGTTTGACGATCTCTGTTATTTAGTGCTGTGTATTTGCACAACTTTCGAAAGTACCTAATAGCAGCTCACATTTCAATTAATTTCATCGAACGTTTGACCTTGGTTCAAATCCAATGCAAGCAAGATAATTCGGAAACTCAAAGGGATTTACTTAATCAAAGCGAGTCTCCTTATACACACGAACTTTCGTTATTTCTTTATTTATGTGCGCCTTCCGCTTGAGTCATTGTCAAACTAAATATACTAAATTGAATCAAGAGCTATGTATTTAGATATCCGGGTATGTCATAACTAAGCAGACCCAGAACTGCGCACGTAATGATAACAAGTTTGTTCAAACCGGAAGTGAATAAACGAGCATGTAGTAAATACGATGGAACATAGTGGGTATTTTGATTTCGTTGAAGGATTTGAGTAATGGACCACCATTATTTCTGCCAACGACTCTGTGTTTATTGTCAATTGCCCTTTATACTTTTTTTTGGTTGTTAAGTACAAATGATTAGCAAAACAGCATAGCTAAAAAACAGTATATTGATTGTATCGACTCACGAGTATATGCACAACGCTCCTTCCAAGGAAGGCCGTGGCGTAGAATTGTTCTAATCTTAAATCTCTACAAAATTGTGGAAGATGAGAAAAATTTGCAGCAACTTTCTTGTATACTCTCATCAAGTTGGCTAATTAGCATAGACAGTGGTATACTTTAATTTGAGCTTAATTTTTGGCTGGTTTATTGTTTATTTGTTTGTTGTAAAACCTTCGTATTTAAAATGTTAACTATTGTAATGTAATACGACAAAAGAGTCCCATAATTAATGTGTGTAATTATCACAATCGTAACTTCGTTGAATTTAATATATTTGCGCAAACGCTAATTTGCCCGATGTCTAACCTCATCCTTTCCTGTTTCCAGGAAAGTAAGACTGAAACAACTTAATCTGAAAACATGTATGAGAAATCAACGACGCAGGATTTCAAAATTAAGACAATGCAGATATCAATTTATGGAAATGTAAGTAGTAAATCAAAAAGCAATGATTTACATTTCACTTTCCTATAAATTAGAACTTACAAATTCTGACCCCATATTAAAAACCCTGTTGTGATAAACAACAAATATTTTGACATTTATTACCTGAAAACAAACAACACTTCATTAATTGCATATATAAATAATAGACATATATTCATAATTATAATATATAAGCGCGATGGTTAGTAAACACGATTACTGTTCGTATGATCGCGGCGGTCACCTCGAAGTATCTGACGCACATTTCAAGTAGTCGAAGTGATGTGACGTTCAAAATCGTTAACAAACTGCGGTCCCACTGAATGAGTCTAAGAACAGAATGCGTGTAAGCTCACTGAATTTGATAAGTTCTTCCATGGTTCAATCACGAAGAACAAGGAAATTTGTTTTTGTAAGTACATAATGTCTTTAATCTATTTTTGTAACAGAGAGAGGACTCAAAGAGCTCCCAGAGAGGTGGGAGAAGTTATTAAAAAAAGGAATAGATTAAAACAATTGTTTTCTTGTATATAAATTTGTAAATTAATTTATTTTAAAAACCGAACGAACTTTCCAAATCACCCGATACATTTGCAATTTCACTATTGGGATAACCAAACCCAATTAAAACCATCATCTCAGTACTCATAAATTAATTTTAATTAGATAAATATGGAAGCAATCTCAACTTTAACAAAAAAGTCAATAACCAATTTTAGGATATTTGAAGCATTCCTTGCTTTAACTTTTCACCAAATGATCCCAAATATCGTTATTATTTATCAATACATACACTTGCTATCATTATATTTCATTCGAACTAAAATTGATCTCCGAAATGTCCTCACATTTATAAGAAGAAGAAGTTCACAATATTTACTCAACAAGGCAGTTTTTATGGCCAAATAACTAGCGATATTTTTACAAGATGTAAAATATACAGAAAATTGTGTCTGATTTTTTCAGTGTTTTTAACCAGTTATTTGTTATCCTATAGGTTTTCTACCATTAAAATCATTACAAACTTATATGACTCTGTCTTAAAGGCTTCAAGATATTATATTTCGAAATCGAATTTCTGGCTGGTTATTGTGGAATACTTCCTGGTAGCTCGAGTAAATTGGATGAAACACAATACAGAAATTTCAGTCAGAAAAACCGCCACCATATGTCAACTTTCTGAACTATCCGGCATATTTATTATTCAGTTTTCGCCCAGGGTTTATCATGGCAAATGGCATGATAACTAATTTAGACTCACAAGCTACGTTGTAAATAAAGTATTAAGAATGCCACTATGCTATATAGCACACCAAGTGCCGTGCATTGTTAGCCTTGTTGAGTAGTTTCCAAAAAGCTAAAAACATTGCGAGCTTTCTAAGTTATGGCACACTGAAAGTTGTTAAATTTCCTACTGTGGGAATCTCTCTGTTTTGTAATTGAATGTCTAGGAATTTCAGTTTCCAGAGTACAATTTACATTACATTTAGTATATTTACGTTGTAAACCATAACCTTTACAGCATTTCCTTCGATTCTAGGCCTAGGGAGCAAAAAGTTAGAATGATTAAAGTACTAGACGAAGATTCACACATGAGTAGCAATCGCAAACAGTGGAGCATAACTTGCAAAATTGGTGTAATATATTTTCAGAATACTAATCTGATTACGCGGTTATAATTGGATATAATGAGCACATTATTTGCAACATAATCGAAAATTTTGGAGTGGACTGTTCACAATAAAATGATCGAACATATAATTTGTGAGTCACATTTATTTATTTGTTTGTTTACTCAGGTATTGGTATAAATCTTAGAACATTTATTTGCTAATATATATTAATTAAAAATCGTGTGTTGATTTAATTAAAAATCATTTTTATCTAAATGCAAATTTAACAGTGGGAAAAAATTATTACAAGGTTTCCAACATCTTGTATCAAAAATATACGTTCTGAGCGCAAATCACGAGTAGGAGAATGCAAATTCACAAAATCGGATAATTCTGTACAATTTATATCACCATTTAATATATTGGACATATAAAGATTAGAAAATAAGATCTGTGATTTTACAATGATTGTAGGCCAGGGAGTTTCCGTTTACTTTTATGTGTAACTGTCCTATTTATATGTTTAGTCCAGTTTATATGTTTAAAAGGAAATATACAGAATAACCTTTGAATTACATAAAAGGGATTCCAAATTAAAGGACAATATTCTAAGTTACTCCAGACAAAGGAAACGTATAAGGATTTTAGTGCAATAGGGTCATTAAAGTTTTTAGTATTCTAAATTTGAGTCAAATATGATGCCCAGAGCTTTACCTTCAACAACTCTATCAAAAACCACGTTCCCAAATAATCGTAAAAAAGGACCAAAACTGCGGGTATACGTTATACAAAAACATTTTTAGCTCAAATTTATTAATATTACATCACTCTTTCTGAATCAAAATAGAGTGATGTAAACTTGCAACCTCTGCATTTAACTGTAAAATGTCAGCACAGAGAAGTGGTTGGCAAAACTTTGTAAAATCAGGTTAAGTGTTAATAAAAATTGAGAACACTAGTGGCCATAAATGTTTTCCTTAGGAAATTAATTATAAATGTGGAATACCAAGTACCCATTTTAATCAAAGTCTCTTATTAATTAAAACACTTTTAAAAAATTGTAACAACCTACCATCTATTCCGAATTGTGAAAATTTAGACAGTAATATATCATAACTTACTGAATCCAAATCTTTCCAAAATCCGTATATTTGTACCTGTAATTTATTTCCTGCAGAGGTTATGATTTTGTTAAATAACACAGCTAGATTCGTACAAGTTGCCTTACCAGAAAAAATGCATGTTGGAGAGGACTGATACTACTTGGCACATGATCAAAAAGTTTCCTTTTTAATGTATTATGAAATATTTTTTGGCCAAGGCACATTATTTCACAGTGGGGCTAGAATTTAAAACATTTGTTTTGTCACCAGATTTAAAGATAGGAATCGTACAGCAATTTCTACAACTGTCAAGAAATATGGTTTCATTCAAGTAAGCATTAAGAAAGATATTGATTGGGGTCACTAACTATTTCATAAAATATTTATACAAAATGAATTATCTTTGAGCTCCATAAATGATGGTACAACGTCCTCTTCAGAAACTTCAATTTCTAGTCCATAAATAATAGGCTGCACTGGCTGACCACATTCGGATAATCAAAAATTCGGATAATTGGATTTTTTCTGAAAAAAGGGGATTTTAAAGTAAAAGAGCTTATTTTTGCCATTGTATGCATTAGTAAAGTAAAAAGAAGTAAAAGTACATAAAAAGAATATATAAAAACCACGCGCGTATCGTCCTAGCTTCGCGGAACGAAAGACAAAAGCGATTCGGATAATCAGCGATTCGGTTGATCGGAGTTCGGATAATTGGAGTTCTACAATCAGCGATTCGGTTGATCGGAGTTCGGATAATTGGAGTTCTACTGTATTAGCAAATTGCAGTCGAATTTGAGCTTATTTCATTTTCAATTATAAATATATATTTATTGTAGAAGAAGTGATGCAAGAAGCCAAACTCACGACGAAAATATAAAATGAGCTCCCTCATTAGTTCGACTATATTTGTATGAGTTTTATTTTTCACGTTTAAATTAATTAATCTTTTATTGAAACACGGCGGTTTAAGTTCCAAGCACGATTTTGAAGGAGGAAGCATAGCCGAAATGGCATAATTAATTTTATCGGAAATAAATTGAAATAATAAATTTCGACCACTACATTCCTGAACGCATGACCAATCCACAGCAGAAAAGTAGTTATTGGTTACAACGTGATGCGCCTCATTCTCGATATTGGATTATGTACAAATTACAAGACTTTCTTCATAAATCAAGAACTCTACCAATATAATTATTAAAGTGATTAGTTTGATTTAATCCATGAGCAAGACAACATTTCTGCGGAATAGTTTAATTTTTGAAATAAAGTTAATTTGTTTCAACAAAAGTGATTCGTAGGGAAATAAGTGAATTAGAGATTGGAGGTGCCCCCAATCTGTCATATTGTTACAGATTTGTAATGATAACTGCCTGCACACTCTGCGTGATTGTAGAACACTGAATAATTTATTGAAATCACTTCTTAACTGCTACACATGAAATTCTTACTTAGTTAACTTAACCTAAAGATGGAAAGAGAAAGGGCGCATTTTATTATCGTAAACTACACTTCTCAATCCATCCACTATTGTCACTTCAACCGCTCTTATCTAATATTCTATTTTTGTCAATATGCTACAAGAGACCACCCTCCTTATCTTTGTTACTTCATGTTAGTCTATGTAGCGCCTCATAAGAAAATATCCACATGCAGTGTGGATAAACCCCTGCACACGGGGCAAGGGCACATTTTCTTTGTCGCCACTTGAAGGATACATATATCATCTTATCATCACCCGCTAAACCACTCTTCTGATGATAAGCAAGACCCTGCAAGAGACCACATGTCTGATCTTTATTATATTGCTTCAGGTGCGTCTCTTTGGCGTCCCATCATCTAATAAACAAATCCATGTGAACATTTGCAAACATTTGTGAACACATATCGTTTGTGAAATAACAGAATTCCCAGCTGCGACCTAGAAAAATATTGGGTTATGCCAAATTTTAAAAAAAAATTCATAATGATGTAGGCTACCAGCCAATCAAACACTCAATAAATAGAAAAGAGGTGAAATATATTTAGTTGAAAGATATTTCGAATTCTAAATCCTTCATACCATACTTTATATTTTTGTCATTTTAATTAATTTGTACCTTCATCCATGAGCCAGAAGCAAAAGGTTTTACCGGCCTCTATTCATGTTGATACATTATCATGATTGCGTATTTCCAATGAAAGGTGCACGGAAAAATATATCTTTACAATTTTTCAGCAATCAGCCCACAACTAAAATACGAGTGAACTGGGATGGCTCCTAACCGTACATATTAATTTGTACCATATGTTGCTCTTGTATTATATAATGGACCAACAGACGATGTACCGGCTTATTGTCAAATAAAAGGACATTTTAAAAACAAATTCTACTCATATATAATATATTGATCCATATTTTCCAAAAATCACGACCAAACTATTAACTACCACCATACATTACTATTACTTAACGAATAAATCATAAAAGCTACGAAAACTATACTCGTAAATTTTTTAGAATGCGGATTTAGTTCTCTTATGACAAAGATTTTTCCAACTTGACCATTTTAGTCCCATTCCTGACACCTGCATTAAAAAGTGGGAGCATTTTTTTAAAAGTCCCAAAAACGCTCATTAATTCAGAGGCCAGTTAATTTTTTAACTGTAGGATTTTGTCTGCTGGTAACCCATACGGTACATTGTGTAGATGTATAAAATAATCTCCAAAAAAGGCGTTTCAGATATGTGCACCTACATATCTGAAACGCCTTTTTCTCATCTTAGACCTTGTTAATAATAATTCAACCCTTTCATGGATTAGATGAACTAAAATAAATTTTCTAAGAATTACTACTTAGCTCGTCCAGGAGCCACACAAAACACTAACTATAGCCTGTACAAGGCCACAAGACAACTACAGCGTCCTATAACACAGGAGTCTCCAATACGGATGAAAGATGGAGGTTGGGCAAGGAGTAGTGATGAAAAAGTGAAAGAATTTGCTGATCATCTGGAAGAAGTATTTACTCCTAACGATACAATCTCTCGTGTGAATCCGACGATCATTAGCCCAATGGTCACAAATTCAATGATAATAAGTCTATTTCTCTTAAAGAAAAATGTTCTCTCGTTGAAACTGAATAAATAAAATAACAGCGAAAATGATTTCAGAACTCCCCCACAATATCCTCAAATTAGTTTTATTTATATTTAATGCTATACTTCGAATTGGATACTTTCCTCGATCATGGAAGCTGTGTGAAATAATAATGATCCCAAAACCTGGAAAGGAACTGTCACAAATTACATCCTATCGACCCATAAGTTTACTCTCTATTTTATCTAAACTGTTTGAAAAGATCTTTCTCCAAATGTTGTACCCCTATATTGAAGCAAACCATGTAATACCCATGCACCAGTTTGGGTTTCGCAAGGGTCATGGAACGACAGAACAAGTACACCGTATAGTAACCCAGATCAGAAAAACATTCGAAGATCGGAAATATTGCTCAGCTCTCTTTATAGACATCTCCCAAGCCTTTGATAAAGTGTGGCATGAAGGCCTTATTCACAAAATAGTCTCTTTTCTACCGACAAATACCCACAAGCTCCTGGAGAGCTATCTAAAGGATCGATCCTTTGTAGCAAAATCGAAGGACTCTGTTTCAACTCAAAGAAAAGTTTCAGCAGGAGTTCCTCAGGGCAGTATACTAGGCCCTATACTATATACCATCTACACCTCTGACATGCCTGTGCAATCCCTAATTCAAACCTCAACTTTCGCTGATGACACTGCATTCATGAGCACTAGCACTTGCTCATTAATGGCTTCTAGACAACTGCAGTCTCATATACACACATTAGAATCTTGGCTCGAAAAGTGGAAGATAAAAGTAAATGCCACTAAGAGTGTACAGGTTACATTCTCTCTTAGACAGAACAACTGCCCAGCCCTCACTATTCACGGTAGTACCATACCCGTTCATAACCATGTCAAATATTTGGGTATTCACCTTGACCGACGTCTCACCTGGAAAAATCACATTGACTCAAAAATCATACAATTGAAATTAAAAATGGCTCAACTCCACTGGCTTATTGCCTCCCAATCTACTCTCAGTTTGGAAAATAAAATCACCATCTACAAAACCATATTGAAGCCAATATGGATATACGGCATCCAGTTGTGGGGAACGGCATCGGCTTCTAACATAAATAAGTTGCAGAGAAGACAGTCAAGAATACTGCGTCAAATTTGTGGTGCCCAATGGTATGTTAGGAATGATAACATACACAAAGATTTAAACATTCCTTATATTTCCGAGGAAATGAAAAAATTAAGCAGGTCATATATATCGAAGTTGTCCTCCCACTCAAACCCACTCGCTCAAAACCTTCAACATATTCCCGGTCATATACGGCTAAAAAGAAAGGGCACGCTAGACTTGGTCCGGTGATAAACAGTTCTGCTCGCCAAAAACAAGATCCGGCAATGGCAGGATACTTTAGTTTAAGATAGGATTAAGATTTGAATACATATTGTAAATTTCGAAAGAAAGATCCAATAAAGAAAATGAATAAAAAAAAAAAAAAATTATGTAGAATTACATCGAATCAAATTGAATTACATTTAATGAAGTTAAATTGAATTAACTAAATTGAATTATTATATACTCAATTACATTGAATTACATTGAATTACGTTGGGTTACATTGAATTGCTTTGTATTAAACCATTTGTAAATATTTAGCATACATTGTAAAAGTTAACTATTTATTTGTTAGTGGAAAAGCTTCTTTAACCAACCATGTACGAGTAATTGTAAAAAACCACTATTTTGCTACGCCTACGCAACCCAGCAGGGCACGGAGGTCTCATGGTTGAAACCAACGATAAGTTCGCTCCCTTTTTCCCCCAGCCGACAACCCAACCACTTCGATAGCCGTCGTTAATAGAAAGAAATAATATAAATGAACCAATCTCTTGATTTTTCAAATCCTCACACACGAAATCACCCGTAGGTATTTGCATCCCGCAAAGAATTTGAGTTCTTCACCAAAACCTCCAACAAAAATCTTCAGTCAAAATGTGACAGATTTACAATTCACCAATTACATTTAACAAACCTTTTTCACCGAAAATTTATATTTTTAAATATTTTTCTACTACTATTTTGGTAAATTGTTGTTTGGTAAAATTGCTCAAAAAATTCTCAAATTCCCATGTATAAGCAAACTTTTTCGCCGGAAGGATTTTGTCCTATTTCAAACTTACTCTACTTAAAATTACAGACTTCTATTCCAATCCGATCGAAATCTATACTGCCATTAACAGACGCGCAGACGGATGCAACGGAGATCAACAATGTCTACGCTATGGGGTCTCGGATGAATGTTTTTATACTCTCACAAGTAAGGATGGGAGTATTTAACATTTTACGCGAGAAAAACTGCAACGAGTCTCACCTATTCTGATACCCAATGCAACTGATCATCTCTGAGGTGATACACGCTGGCTTATTTTCATGAAGGCTCGAGCTCGCGCACTTAAAACAATGCTCAAGAGCACTTATGGTTGTTAATCTGAAAAAAAAAAAACGAAAACCAGAAGGCAATATATCTTAAGGTCCATCAATGATCCGTTCCAATGAATGTTCAGTTATTCACCGACACCCCCATCTGGGGTGTCATCTTTATTTATATTATTTTTGTTATCATTTGTTCTGCCGCCAGCGACTGAGAACCAAACCAAATACTGCTCAGAAATAGGAGTCAGGAAAAACAACCACATATTTCCGCATAGGAAAAAATGCAACTTTAGTGCAAAACCCATTGACAAACGTTCGTCATTTCTTTATTTATTAACTAGCTGACCCGGCAAACGTCGTTTTGCCTTCAAAATGTTAATGTGGTAAAAAAAATTAATTGCAAAAATCTCATCTCCAACGCCATCTATCACTTCAAATAAAACCTTTTAAACCTTCCGGAATACTCTACCAATAATTTAAGACCAAAATGAGCCAAATCGGTCCAACCGTTCTCGAGCTTTAGCGA
>JAHXMU010000434.1:491734-537090 GCA_019455685.1 Philornis downsi
CTTACAGCTACGCCTTACACTAATGGTGTCAATAGTATGACGCCTTACAAACTAGTGGTGTGCAAAAAAGAGCAGACTGTTCTTTTTTCACTGTGATTGCAAAGTCACTGTTGGTCACTGTGATTGATAATAGCAAATCACTGCGATTGCTCTTTTTTCTACTAAACCAATGCCACTCTGTTAAAAGAGCAATCTGATTGGAAAATCACAGTATTCGCAGTGAACCGCTGCGATTGCTCTTTGCACTACTTCTTATATATTGTGATTCAATTAGATGTGTGATTGAATCACAGGGTGCGCTTTATATTGTTAGCACTGAATTGTTTTCTGTTTTACTTAATATTTTTCTGTTACTTTGTTCATATTTATTTAAAAAATAAAAAGTCATCAACCATAATTTTTAGTTGTTTCTGTTTGCAGTGCTTTATTTTGTTCTCCTTCAAGGTTTGAATGCTCTACGCTACAAATCGCAGTTTCAATCACCGTTTATAATCACTGTGATTGACAAATCGCAATCACAGTTTTCACTGTGATTGGCAAATCACCATTTTGCACACCTCTATTACAAACTACTTGTCACAACATTCCTCCCCTCCACCAGGAACGATGCCCGCATCGTAATAGCAGCTCCCCCACTTCTTCAACACTTGCGGACCAACTCCCTTGTATTCATGGAATTCGTGTTTGATTTCAGTACTGCCGCCGGCGGGAACAAAAGTAAATGTCATTTTGCCAGCACCAGGAACTATGGAATTGGTGGCTTTATATTGATCGGCATCAGCACGGCCGTTTCTCCCAGCCGCTCACCAGACGTGGAATGCTTCTGCATCTGATAGCTTCACGAAACACAGTACCGCTAAATATGTTACGCATTGTGTTATTAGGACTCTTCCACATCTTCTTCACTTTGAATTCTTTGACGTTTCTCATAGAGGGTTCTGGTGGCACACCTAATGCTAACGTTGTACTTCTTCACGGCTTCGGCACCATCAATAATAACCTGATCATCGGTTTTGTCACGATTTTTCATGCCCAAGTCGTAAATGTGCCACTCAATGTCCAAGGAGGGTAAAATCAGTTTGTCCTCTACGCATCACCCAAAATGTCCACAACGGGACCAGCACGAATTTTAGTTGCCAGGTTTATTTAGTTTTTCCTTTTTCTTCACAACTAGTTTTTACTGGGTGATTAAAATTTCAAAGAATGAACTTTTTCTCAAGCACAATCGACAAACAAGCATATCCACTCCAAATGACTCGCGATAGAAGATTCCTCCTATTCTTCTCATCGTTTGTCCACCGATCGCCCCAATAACATACCAGCCACCATCCGGCTGTTTCCCGGATGTACTGAGCTATCTCTCCATTTTGTTCCCCGTATGCACCTATTTATCCTTCTGCTTCACCTTCAGATGCCACCGTCGTTCCCCAGAATGATAATATTTAGCACGGGATGGGAATGTTGTAACTCCCTATCTCTTTAACAACATACTTAACTAGGGTCTTACTGTATTTACTAAGGTACACTACATACTTATTGCACAATTCTTATTCATACCAAATTCTTATATTTATTTACTACAATAGCAACAAATTGAATGGAATACATAAAAATATAATCATGAACTTAAAAGGGTAAAAAATACACTTTTGCTGAATCTAAAATAGGGGATATCCCTACAATTGAATAGATACAATTTTTAAATATTTATATGATGCAACTTCATCTTCGTCATCATCATCTTATAGACTATAGTTCTCATGTGTAGCATTATGTGCAATTATGTGGAAGGAGTAATTAGTAACAATTAGAGGTAGGTAATTAAGATTTACAAAAATATCTATCAAGATATATTGGACAATACCTATAAGTACAACTTTGGATAAAATCTTTAAAATTGTTTAAATAAAAAAAAGGGAAATTCATTTTGTTCCAAATGATATAGATATGTTTCCTTAGAGAAATGACGAGTCCCCAAACGAACCGCAAAAATAAAAATGTAAAAATATATGTTTATGTGTATGTAAAAAATTATTACTTATTTTTATATAATTATATTCTTAATTATATTCTTTTTTCTTCCTCATGCACCTTTTTTTATATACCCTCTTTTTTCTTTTTTTTCTTTCTCCTAAGGCCCGACTAAATCGGAGCCCTGGTTGGTCCCATCATAGACTCTTTCACTCGGGAGCCTGCAACATTGGGCTCTCTGAACCAAGTTTTTATGTTTTGGGGGTCATAATTTTCCATCAGCACTTAGGATATTGCACACTCCGTGTCAACCTTAACGGCAGGTATTCTCGGCTCGTGGCATTCTACGACCGAGGGAGCTGATCCATTCCCCCCAATCACTGCTTCTTCTTGAACAGAGGGCATCTCCCTCTTTCTACGAGCCCATATTCCGCATCCAACAATTCCTGCAATAAAGAAAATTGACAAGGTACCTCGCCCCTGCCGTGTACCCAACGCTCCTTATATTATCTTGTCCACGTTTTAATCTAAACAGGTCCCTTTGCCGAATAATTGTTAAAGGAAAAAAAAAAAATAACAAAGAAAAATACATACCCCATGCAGCACTACCCCTGTTGACTTTATTTCTGAAGGACGAACTACGACTCATTTCCCACGATACAACCACAAGTGGTTATAATGCCACTTCCGGTTTTTCCCTTTCACTCTTATCGTAGTAGTGACCGGACTTTCTACCCTGACGACTTCGTACGGTCCAACCCAAATAGGTGAAAGTTAATTCTTTCGGCCGTGGTTCCTGAGCATAACCTTGTCCCCAGGGATCAGCGACACTGGCCTACTTTGTCCGTCATAAATTTTTTTTGCCAACAACTTCGATTTCTCGAGGTTTTTCCTGACCAATTCATGACATCGCTGCAGTTACAGCTTCAACACCTTGCTTGGGTCATCGGGGTTATACAGTATATCACACTTTCCCCTTAAGTTAGTGGGCAGGTCTATGTCAAAACCATACAACGTTTTGAATGGTGTCTGGCCCGTTGACGAGTGCATGGTATTGTTGTGCACATGCATAGCTGGTGCTAACCATTGGTCCCAGTTACTTCCATCTTCGTCCGCGAAGGCTCGAAGGTACTCCGCCAGGGGCGATGGCTTCTCTTCAATGATCCACTTGCTTGAGGATGATAAGGCGAAATATTAAATTTTTTGATCTCCAACATTTTGCAGGTATCACTGAACACCCGAGGTATCACTGAACCCCGAATTTGGAGAAGTCATCTTGGTAAGTCAACATGAGTTTACTCCCCAGCGTGGTTTCAGGAAGAGGACCCACCATATCCATATAGGCCTTTTGGAATAGCCGGCTGGGCGTACCAGTGACTACCATCGGCATTACTGTTTTCAGGGTACTTTTATTGCGCTGGCACTCTGCACATCTGGCAATATAGCGCCTCAAATCCCAGCACATCCCGGCCCTTCGAAACTATATCCTTAGTTTCGCAAGTGTCTTATTGAAACCCTGATGACCCTCTAATGCGCTGTCGTGGAAGTCCTTTAGTGCCTGTTGAATGTCTCGTGGATCATTTATCAAAACATAATCTGCCGGTGACTTTTCCCCTAAATCACGGTTCCCAGAACATTCTCTGTCTCAATCTTAGAACGATTCTGTTCCTTGGGTTCTTCCCTTCCGTTAGTCGCTGAACTCACATCTGCAGTAGCCATTTTCACCTGTTCCGCTCGGGTCATTGCTTTGGTCTGCACCCCGAGCACCTGGTTTCCCAAAGGAGGTATTCGGCTCAGAGCGTCCGCGTTCTAATTTTTGCCGGGCTTATATATTATCTCGAAGTCATATACAGATAACTTGTGCCGAAATCGGGCCAAACGGGAAGTCTAATCCTTCAGGTTGGATCAGACCCCTTAGAGACCTTGAAACGCCTACCCAGGAGATACGGTCGGAAATTTGTCACCGCCCACACAACTGCCAAGAACTCTTTCTCAATAGTTGAATATCGCGTTTCGGCATCGCACAACGCTCGGCTAGCAAACGCAATTGGTCGGTCTCCCCCTTTGTCCGCTTGGGACAGCACTGTTCTGAGGGCTTCACCACTGGTATCTGTGGTGAGCACGAAATGTTTCGAAAAATCGGGATAAGCCAGAACCGGAGGAGATATTATTGCCGCCTTCAATCTGTCAAATGCTTCTTGACACTCTTTTGTCCATTTGAAAGGACTGTCCTTTCGTAGTAACTTATTGATCGGCAAGGCAATTTCCGCCGTCTCCGGAATGAACTTTCTGTAGTAGTTCACTAATCCCAGGAAAGAATGCACCTCCTTCCGATTTTTAGGAAGGGGATATTTTTCCACGCACTCCACCTCTTCCGAGCATTTGAGTCCCAAATACACAACCTCTTTTCTTAAAAAATTTCATTTGTCCGTATCTTTAAACTGTTTTTCCTTAGCACCAAGAGAACCTTGCTTAATCTCCTATCATGTTCCTCCAGGTTTCCACCATACACCACAATGTAGGCCTGTGAGAACATAGTTCATTAATCTTTGGAAAGTGGCGGGAGCACCAGTTAGGCCAAAAGGCATTCTGTTAAAGCCGCACTGAATGCCGTTTTCTCCCGGTCTCCGTTCTCCACTTCCACTTGGTGGTACCCGCTTGTTAAGTCTAGGGTGGAGAAATATCTACTGTTCCCTAGCTGGTCCAAAATTTCATCGATCCTTGGAATCGAGAAAACTTGCTTTATGGTGACTTCGTTAACTTTGCGGAAATCTACCACAAGCCTCCAGCTCCTCTTCCCGTCCGCCGATGCTTTCTTTGGTACCAACAGCAATGACGAATTCCAGGGCGATACGCTATTGGAAATTATGCCATCCCTTTCCAACTTCCTAACCTGTCGGTTGATTTCCTCGCGGTGTATGTGAGGTAGCCTGTACTGCTTCCGATTAACGGGGGTCTGTTCCGGCCTTACGGGTATCGAATGTCTGATCGCTTTTGTGCAGGACAATTTGTTCCCTTCCAACCAAAAAACGTCGTGATAGGCGGCACAAATTCGTTCGATTTATGTAACCTCCTCGGGGTTCAAGTCGGAGTCTTTTCGAATAACTTTGAGTATTGGCTCCATCCTTCCCCGGACGTCCAATTGCTGCAATAAGCCGATTGCATTTTGCGGTGGTGTCTTGAAATTCGTATAGTTACTGAAGTGGGGTTTACATGATGGAGGTACTGCAAAATCCGTCTCCCTTGAATTCAGCACAGGAACGTAAGTCATACCCCCCTTTACTACAACTAAGGTATGCCGGTATGTTATCTTCTTGCTCCATACAGTGCATTGTAAATACCAGGTGCTCCGTGTCCTCCTGACCGATGTTCACTGATCCGCTCGTTCGAGAAGTTCCCCCAAACGCTCCCCGCATATCTTTTTTCAGTAAATTATCTATCTGGACATCACCTGATATACAACTGCGATTCACCAAGCTGGTGTCCACTCCATTATCGACTAGCAAGAGGATACTCCCCGTTTTGGCTTCCCTGCATGTTAGCCTAATAAAGACGGAGTCTGAAACATGTGAGTCATAGTTGGACAGAACTTCCCCGGCACCTACTTTCTTTACTTCGGGCGTCCGATTCGACGCCGACACCGTTTGCTCTACACATTCCCTGGTGCCTGGGGTGCAAGAACCCCAGACAAATGACTCGTAGTCGTTCCTACTAACCCTACACAATCTCTGGTGCTCAATTTCCGCACCCCAGGAAAACGATTCGTAGTCGTTCCTGTCACCCTCTACCTTCCTCAGTAGACGCTCTACCGTTGCCACCAATCCTGACATAGAGTCCACCTCTCTTACGTCACCCTGATGAGCCTCATGAATCCTGATTCTATTGGTTGGTGGTTCATCACGCTTCCATGGTGTTGCCTGTGCTGTTAATGCCTCCTCCAGCAAATCATCTAAACTGGTGGTTGTGCTTGCCAACAACCTACCCCGCAGCATCGCACCATCGTATCACCTCTGGTGATACACGCTGCCTTATTTTCCTAAAGGCGCGAGCTCACGCACTTAAAACAATACTCAAGAGCAATTGGCCTACATTAATTGCTTCAGTTTTTGGGATGTCGCAACAATTGGGTAATTTGCCGCGATATCAAATTGATTCCCATTCTCAAGTGACAAAACCTTACAGCTACACTACACTAATGGCGTCAATAGTATGACACCTTACAAACTACTTGTCACAAGAGCACGAAAAAACTGGTTACCATTTCACGATACCAAACACCATTGACTGTTTGCGTTTGACATGCTTCATTTTCATAAAAAAAGGTCCAATGATTCCTCCAGCCCAAAATCCACACCACACAGTGACACAATTCTGGCCATTGACGAAGCCATCAAGATGGAAATGGGTTTCGTCACTGAAGATGATTTTATTGGCAAAATCAACATTTTCATGTTGTCTCTCCAATACTCAATTAACGAACTCCCTTGCTGTCCGTGGTCAGCTGGCTTCAGTTCCTGAGTCAATTGAACTTTGTATTCATGAAGATGCAAATCTTTCGTCAAAATTCGCTGCATAGTAGATTTTGAGATACCAATTTGCTGAGCTCGGTGTCGAATTGAGGTGGATGGAGTTTGAGCGATATCATCACGCACAGCTGCGACATTTTCGGTCGATCGACCTGGTCGAAGGCGCGTTGTTGTCTTTATATCACTAACAGACCCAGTTTTGGCAAATTTATCCATTAATCTCTTTACAGTTGACTCTTTTGGAGCATTATTGTGACCCCAAATTGGTCGCAATTTGCGAACTGTAGCCGCAAAACTTTCACCATTTTGGTAAAACAATTTCACAATGAGAATGTGTTGTTCATTCGTGTAGCACTCCATTTTTACTAACCTCGTACCTTCTACTAGCAAACAATAACAATTGTCCAAATGTCAAACAATGGCACTTCGAACAGCTCCAAATTTAAATCTTGCGTTCTTGTTGGGACACCCTACACTAAAACCTGAAGTAACATTTGTTTATACTTACTCAGGCTTTGAACAATGTAATGTCATCCTAAACACTTTTATATAAACGAATGAATGAATATAAACGAAAATAAATGTTGAATATTTGCGTATGGTATTCCCCTTAATGCACAAATAACAAAACTAATCTGTTAAATTCCGGTAAAAGGATGTATACTCGTATGTACGAGTATAAGTGTGTTCAACTGATAAATGTAACGAAGAATTTAGCATCTCCCTCCATCCTATGTTGGTGAGTGTAGGTGGAAAAATGTGTATGTGTGTATTCAATTATTTTCGATGCAAATAAATCGAATACAGTGACGCTATTATTTCTTTTGTTTTCTTCCGCTTATATTGTTTGTGAGTTAACAAAAGTCATAGAAACCTTTTACGTACGTCTGGAAGTCTAGAAGGTTTTTGGCAACCTTTTCATTAAAAACAAATCTTGGGTCTGAATATAGTAAAAAGAAATTTACGGATTAAAATATCTCCTCATCTAGGCGGAGATATAAGTCTGAATTGTAATTTGGTCATAATTCAAAACATGTTATGACTAAAAACAAGCAGATAAACGCAAAGTCTTTCGGTACTACAAAGTTCAGTAGGCATAAGCTTATATTCCCCTCATTATAAGTGCCAACGAATACTTCTTATAGTCACATATATAGAAATGTTGAAAAGAATGTATGACGATTACAAACCTTATGTATATAAATATATTCTATAAGACCCTAAAAACAAACAAAACGTACACAGTGGCGCACGAATCGTACTACTGTCAACTGCCAATGAGAACCGTTGTTTAAAGATGTTGAAGGAGTTCCAGCGAAAATTCCCAAACAAGTCAATATCCAGAAATTCCACTTTCCACAGGCCCCCCATGGCCACCTGACCCGACTACATCAGACTTTTTTATAGGGTTATGTCAAGCAAGAGGTGTAGAAAACGAAACCAAGGAATCTGACTGAATTGAAGCATTCCATTAAAGCCATAATTGAGGCGATCCCGCAATGAATAATTTTCTGATTAGATGTAGCGTATGCGTGAATGAGAAGAAGGACATGGAGGTCATTAACGGTATATCATCTTCAAAACTAATAAAATAATAGTGAACTTTGTACACATTAAAAAGAAAACAATAAATAAAATACATTGATTAAAAATAAAAAGTTATTTAGATTTCTTACTGTACTGAGTTTCGACGTACAGAATACAATGTACCAACTCATTGTCCGATGCCACACCACTTGACACATGTTTCTCGTGTCAAGTTACTATAAAAAGCTGAAATTCTCCTTAATAATTAAAAACCAGCCCTAGGTTACAGCTGAAATTTCGAATGGATATGAATTATTGTTGACTCCAGAAAAGTTATTTAATCCAGTTAAAGATACATGCATACATTCAAATTCAGCAAATACATAATTTTATTAATGCATTCAAATAAAACAATATTTAGTTGTTATCATGAGATACAAACAAAGCGTTGTGAGTTGAAATCTGGAAGTTTCAGGTAGTTTTACTGAAAACCATTCATAGATTATAATTTTCTGCATACCCGGAAGAATGACAATATATATTTCTTTGTTCCCTCTATGATTGACGTTCACGATTTTCTCAGAGTGCAATCTTTCTGCGAGTATTAGTTTATTGCAATTATCAATTTTGTGCTTTGATTATCATGAAAATGTAAAACGACGTGTATAGAGCAGCAAAAAAAAAAAAATTAAATACACTCACCCACATTTTTATACGTACAATAAAATATTTGCAGTTTTTACACTTTCACGTCAAGAAATTAAGGAATATAGTATTTCATTCGGCAAAAATGAATGAAAAACACCCAGAAGGAAGCATGATTCTTTAAGTCGATTCGGAGATATCCGTATGTCTGTCTTGATGGCTGGCTGATGGACACATGAATTTTTAATAAATGTTAAACTTGTAAATGGGCTATAACGGCCGGGTTCTTCTGGTACTTCCCAAATAAATTGTGATAGTTTAAATGTTATATTAGTGCACAACTTTTTCTTTTAAAAAAATGCTACTTTATTATGAAAACATGCTTACAAATGATTCATTGAAAGTATTGCCTATCCCTGGCTACTACTGTTTTCCATCTTTCTGGCAAAGCTCAAATTCCGTCACGATAAAACTGTTTTTGAGGGTATCCACTAATCTAGCCATTCCATGATGTTGTCATATGAGTGAAACTGCTGATCAGCCAGACCGTGTGCTACCGAACGGAACAAGTGATAATCGGACGGCGTAATATCTGGAGAATGTCTGTATTTGTATCTGAAAATATCTGTAACGAATCCAGTTTACATCACAATATGATGAAGAAAACCCTTCCTTTTTTTGCTGAAGCAGTTGTTCACACACGATCAACGTCCCTTGGCCAATAACAAGTTCCTTGCTTATGAATCATTTCCAACGCAAAAGTTTGAGTAAAATTACTGATTAACCACGCCCATTCCGGTACCCGCCACACAAATCAAAGATGCAACCGATGCGTGCTTATCTTCATTCATTCATAGCAGAGTTCCAGTATGAAAACGCATTACCAAAACCCTTCCGGTATTTTCCATTCAATTTGACTGATTTTCCGAAACTCAATCTTTCTCTTGCAATTTCTAATTAATAGACTGCAGTAGTCTATATTTTTGCCCATCTCATAGCAGCGATTTAATCCATGTGTTTATAGACTCATGTCTAAAACAATCGTACTGGAATCGGGCAAATTTGACAGACTTTATGTGCTTGGTGAACTAAGTTCTTCGAATGAAAACTGATCAGGCGACTGTGGAAGCCAATCAACATCACCATTTATTGAAATAACCTGCTGTGGAAAGAGGTCTAGCAGTAACTCCATTGTAATCCTGGCTGTATGCGATGTGGCCCCGTCTTGTTGTTGTACTGACATTTATATTATGGGTGACTTCAATAAGAATTTATTTGATATGAGACATGCGCTAAGATGAATATTTTTGTTCATCATAACATCATACCAACACACTTTGATGTAGTTCATCAACCATTTTCGTTGAATGGTTTTTTTCTTAATGGCTCACCCTGTCAACGTGCAATTTTCGGATCAGTTGTACTGCTCTTTTATTTTTATTTCTTTAAATGTTAAAGTTCAAATTAAAGATAAAAATGTTTTTGAGTTTTATGATTATAAGTCTGAAAGTCCAGAAGTGGAGAGTACCACTACTGCCTTATTTGATTTTTCAGATATGTACTCGTATGCCACAAACGATGTTGATTGTCAGTTAAATATACTTATGTCTGATTTGTCCTTTATCCATTCCGTACCACTTAAAAAGAAAAAGATATATACGCCGCATGATAAATGATACTCATCGCCACAAATTCTTTATTTCCGTTCAATACGTGATTTAGCCTATTCTGAATATATTAATGATGCCTATGATGTTAACTGAAAAATGTTAAATGAAAAATGTTGCAGGACCAGAAATCGTTGCAAAAGTGTCAGCAGAAAACTGAAAATTGAGGCGCATGCTGCATTTTTCGAAAACACTGTATCTGTTAAAACGCTGTGGAATCGCATTAATGAAAATGGCTTGATGGGTGATATTTGCAATCAATGCAATTTTGACAATATTGACGTTGAGCAACTGAATACCGCAATCGGTGCATAATGGATTTCCTTTCAGTACATTAACTTCGGTGAATTGTGGTCTGCGTGTTCTTCTATGAAGTTAATTACCACAAATGTCCAATTTTTTTCACTAATTTAATGTCATATTTTGTACTTATTCAACGTGATCATAATGACATCTTCTTTTCCAGTCCAGTGGAAGTTGGCTAAGGTAATCCCAAATAAGAAGAAAGATGACTCTAGTGATTTCGAAAATTTGAGACCAATTTCATTAGTTCCCATATTGTCAACGATTTTGGAGCACATTTGAAAGAATCAGCTATTGCGTTTCATTGAAAGTGAGTCGTTGCTGAATGACTGTCAATGTGGATTTTGAAATTATAGGAGTACCAATGGACTACTTATTGGTCTTACTGATACCATAAGTAAAGAAGTGTATGATCACAAAGTTTGTGTGTTATGTCCTTGGATTTAGAAATTGATTATGGTGTTTTGTTATATAAGTTATACACCAATTTCAATTTCGCCGTTAATAATTGTCGATTGGTTTTATCATACCTATATGGTAGGAGTCAATATGTTGTTGTCAATGATTCGTTGTCTTCAGTTTTACCTGTCCAAAGCGGTACTCCTTAAGGCTCGCTACTTGGTCCAATACTTTTTATTTTGTACTTGAATGACCTGTTTAGTATCCTTGATGATATATGCATTCCTTATTCATTTGCAGATGATGTACAATTGCTCTTTAAGGGAAAATATCAGTTTGCTGATGTCCCACAAAGTAATATAAATATGATCTGCTCATGGATGACGGAAAATAAACTCTCAATCAACATTCTAAAAACAAAAGCTGTGTTTTTTCTAATCATAATTTAAACTTGGGTTTATATTATCGTGGTACACGTATTGAAGTGGTCCACAGTGTACATTATTTGGGAGTAGTTTTACATAACAAACTAAGATTTAACTATCATGTGGATAATGTAGTTCGGAGATTAAATTATTCGCTTTGCAGTTTTTATAACACTGATTTAGCGTTGCCTGGATTAATTAAGGAGAAATTGGTTCAAGCTTATATCATATCTAGTATTCTATATTCTTTAGAACTATTTAGTGGCACTAATAAACAAAATACGAGGAAAATTCAGATGGCGTTTACGAGAGTTATGGGATATTTGTATTCTCTGAGGCGTCGTGTTCGCATAACACCGTATGTTAACTGCTTTTTGGGCTGTAGTTTTAAAAATTAAGTCGATTTCAGGTCTTTGTTGTTATTTTATAAAGCTGTTCGACTTTGTATTCCTCAATTTCTTTTTAATTCGTTTAATTGTTCACATTCCACTCGTAATAAGCAGCTTCTTATTCCCACAATGACCACACTCATGGGTCGTGTTTTTCTAGTAAGAGTAGCACGAACTTACAATGTACTACTAAGCCATTTAAAATGTTTCTGCAACACTTTCAGACTCTTCTGTAAAATGTTGTTTTTAATTAAATTCTGAACAGTCTTTATTACATACCGACTATCTTATATGTTCAGTTTATATGCCGATTAACTTCTAAAAATTAGTCATATTTTTTTATCTTTAATACCTTTCATAAATTCTTTAAAATCACATTATATCTTTACAAATTTTATATTTAATTTTTATTACGTATTTTTGTGAATTTATATTATTGAGCAGATTAAATCTAATAGATCAATTGTTGCATATTCTAATTTACTTATAACTGGCCGGAAGGCTTTAATTTAAAAGCCAAATAAATAAATAATTAATTTATGCCTTTACCAAAATATGATATTTTAATGAAAGCGATCGTCCAAATTCCCCAAGTTGTGTTAATTGGTATGAGTTATCATGACCTTTCACGAAGAGGATTGATGGCTTTGCTCATTTCCACATTTTCACTACGACTTGAAAAAATATCAGCGAAAAAATTTTGTCAAAATCAAATATAATGGAAACATATAGACAGGTGGTTAGGCCTCAGCAGAACAGCTTACGCTTTTACGTCATAAACTACTTACTAAAAATATAAATTATTTACTTCTTTGAAACTGAAAACTGCGTAACGGTAACTGTCAATGGGGAGCGATATCGTGATATGATTGAAAACTGTTTAACGCCACAACTGCATGCTTTGGGGTTGATTAACATGTGGTATCAACAAGACGGTGCCACATCGTATACAGCCAGGATTACAGTGCAATTACTGCGAGACCTCTTTCCACAACAAGTTATTTCAAGAAATGGTGATGTTGATTGGCTTCCACGGTCGCCTGATTTCACTGCTCCGGACTTCTTTTTGTGTGGATATCTGAAAAGCAAACAAACCAGAAACGCTTGAGCAACTTTAACAAAATATTCATGATGATATTAATAAAGTACCGCGTAAAATGTTCAAGAATGTATTGGAAAATGTGCTCAAAAGGGCTCGCATTTGTGAGCAGAGAGGCGGGCATTTATCTGATATTATACATAATTGCCGACATTTATTAAAACATTAATCAATATAAGATCCATTCTCTTTCATTTAATCAAAAATTATAATCAAATAAATTAGTGTACCTTCCCGACGGACACCCTGTATTTGATATATTGCAAAATTGTCTTTTTTGTTAATGCTTCATTTTACAAGTTTACAAAACTATTATAAGGATGTGGAAATGTTAATTATCAGGATTTCAGTGGAAATCATTTCTCACGTAAAAATATAGTAATTCAAATTTCACTACCGTTTCTATATGGAGTTTCACAGCGAAAAATCAACATAGTACTAGTCTTTAGCGGTTAGATTGGCTAAACCCGATATCATCACCCATCTCGAACTTCCAAAGATGCTCGTAGTATAAACAAAATTGGTGCATCAATTTTTATTAAATAACTAGTGGACCCGGCAAACTTTGTTCTGCCTTCAAAGGTGGCAAATTAATGATTTACAATTTTCAGGATAGATGGTTCTGTATTTAAATTTTTGTTAGAAAAGTTTTTTATTTAAATGAATGCTTTTAATACTTTTCTTGTAAAGTTTTTAAAAATTATTTAATTTAAGTCAATTTAATTGAGATTTAAAATTACTGCAACGCTTTCACATGTACAACGTTCTTTGTTTGTCTGTCAGGAAACATAGAAAAATGAGAAGTGAAATAAAGTCAGTATTTGAAAAACTTAAATTTTCCTATAACAGGATCAGAAATAATGGTTTTTTTAATTTTTGATTTCTTCGGGTGGTACCACGCCTATTTGTCCAATCCTGCCCATATTTGCAACAGAACTTACAATATGTAAACCAAACTTATATACCAAATTTTGTTCACATACTGTTAGCCGGAGCAAAAATAATGGATTTTTAATTTGTGGTTTGTATGGGAGGTACCACGCCCCTTTGTTCAATTGGACCGAATTGTAAATTTAAACCATCCCGGGCACCACCCAGATGCACATACAAAAATTTATGCAAAGCGGTCCAGCCGTTTAGGAGGAGTTCACTGACAACGCCCGTACAGTAAAATTATATATACAGTAGAACTCCAGTTATCCGAATCAATTGGGACCGGACCACATTCGGATAATCAAAAATTCGGATAATTGGATTTTTTCTGAAAAAAGGGGATTTTAAAGTAAAAGAGCTTATTTTTGGCATTGTATGCATTAGTAAAGTAAAAAGAAGTAAAAGTACATAAAAAGAATATATAAAAACCACGCGCGTATCGTCCTAGCTTCGCGGAACGAAAGACAAAAGCGATTCGGATAATCAGCGATTCGGTTGATCAGAGTTCGGATAACTGGAGTTCTACTGTATAAAGATTGAATCGCTGTAAAAATGGTATTTTGCGGCATTCGTACCGTACCATACAAATATATTTATTGGTATTGATACCACTACAAATAAGAATTATATGCATACATATTTTCTCAAGTATTTTTGCCAAAAAAAAAGTCTAAATTCTTTCCGCCGAAAATTTGCGCAACCTCTGTATACCAACGCAGAGTTTGAGTAAATGTATTATTTAGTCTGCTTACAGTTCTTGATTTTGTCAGTTCATCTCAAGTTTACAATTGATAAAAGTATTGAACAAAGAATTTGTCTCAGATTTTTTTTTTGTGTCATGAGCCGAATATCTGTCAATGTTAGGCTTATGGTGAATTGACTTTGATAAAATCGTGTGCTAATGAATTTATGTGGTAGAAGATTTTCCTCGCTCTGAAAATTGTCAGCGGCTATAGATATCAGTGTCTCACGGAACAATTTGTGTCATTTTACATGATTCCTTGGATTTGAAACGTGTTGCTGCTAGATTATTTCCGAATGAGTTGCCTAGTAATTCTTGCCAGAAAGTCAGACGGTAAACAAAGAATACTATTTGGGCATTATGCGGCGTTTCATGGATTTTGCACCAAGATAATGCACCGTCTCACAAAAATATATTTTTGAAAGAATTCCTGGCTAAGGTAGGCTCTAGTGCAAGTACTTTTCGTCCACAGTCGTATCTTTAGAACGGAGATTACCTTTAGTTTATGTAAATAAATGAATCAGAATGGAATATAACCGTAAGCGAAACAAAGATTATAATGTTATTGAAGTGGAACAATAGAAACGTTTCTCATTGATGCATTGTAGTTTTTTTACCCGATTTGGTTACATGTACAGTGAGCATATTTTGAGAAATTTTAACTTGAAATCGTAGCATATGCGAAGTTAATAACAAAAAAAACCCGTGTTTGTATCAGCCGTATAAGTGGTGGTGTTTGGTCTTGTTTAGTAATCAATACTTGGCAACAAGAAGTTCCATTTAAATGCGGCGTGTAAACATGGCATCCTTGTGCATTTGCAAAACATTCGATCAAACGTCTTCGGAACAATTGACAGATAAGTTAAGTGCCGTTGTGTTGTTTGTCCTTGTGTAAGCATGTATTTCAGCATGAGTGATGTTATTGACGACATTGGAATCCTTTAAAAAGTTGGTACAGAATGAAGCCTTCAACTATCATCCAGTGCCAGTTTCATATCATTCGAAATCAATCCTGACAGGCACAGAGTCAGGCAAACAGACAAAATCAAAAACATTAAATAATAATTGAAGTCAGTTCTTCGGAATTTTCTTTACGTCAACAGGTTTGTTTTATCCAACAGTGCGTCGCACTCTTGGGCATTATTATTTCTAATCATTAAGTGATATTTCAATCGTCTGTTCTGGCTTTTCACCACTTTGTATGCATATAATTCTTATTCGAGAGTTTGTATGTTCCCAGGCCGTAGTGGTGAGCAGTTGGCAGAAGTGGATATCACAATTAACAATGGAGTGCATTTCAAAGTAAACACCCGACAATATCCAACAAAGACATACAAATTGAAAATTGATAACAACGTGTAGTGAGGAGGGGTGATCAAATGCCTTCATAATCCAAGAGACTCACAACTGGATCGAACGTTTCCCATGACAATTCTGTCCTTTCTTGCACTGTAACTTAGTTAGTAGTGTGTCCGTAAGGAAAGTGAACTAGAACAACTATGGCGCACATATAGCAACTAATCTATTAAAATCATTAAACTGTTCAACTACTTGCGAACAAAAGAATTTCATTTTTGTTTATGCTTTTTCGCCTTTCATTTACAATTTAACATTTCTCACTACAGTCAGTGCAACTACACTTATTTTGGATGCCTTCAAACATCGACCAAGTCTTCCGGCATTAAATGCTGGATGTGAACTAGAACGTACACACACACAGCTTATAGATTTAGTATGAACGAGTTTATGTTGTGGCTCTTGTCAATTCGAACTGGTTCGTTCATGCAATGCACAGTGGACATCGAAATAAGAATGGTGTTAATATATTTAGTCCCAAAGCATTGATCAGAAATTGAGTGAGGATTCTTTATATTCTATACAGTGGCATTCCCGAATTTCAAAAAAAAAAACATGCCATCAAATTTTCCCGAATGTTGCCTTTTTGTGATCTTCTGTGAAATAGGACAATTTCTGTGAATTGGGGCTGAATTTATTTAAAATATAAATTTTGTTAAGTTTTGTATAGCACATGGAAGAAGCAAAACCTCCCAATGACGTATTCAAAAGAGAAAGAAGGCCTCCACAGCGACTAAATTCCCAAGATCCTCAGATTGGCATATCCCTCGCACCGCTCGGATTCGTTGCAACATTCGCAGTAAATTAAACATATACAGACTTTCTTTTCATTCATAATAAATGTAAATGGTAGTTTCCTCTGACAACCAATTGAATTGAAAAAAAAAGATGACGTATTCAGCATGTTTTTTTCACACAGACAGACGCCGACTTGACAGAAGAAAAGCTGGATTTTAGAAAATCGATCTGTTTGTAGTGGAGGTACAAAAAAAGGTGTGGTAAAGTCGCGCATTTTTGTTCTCGAACTCTGTGCATGGTTTATACCAATTTTGAGTGAAATTAGTACGAAAAATTCGAGTTTAAGAACATGCAGATTTAACGAAGTTTATGGAACGCATAAAGCGTGAAACATTTAACTCGATTTATTTCAATATAATGATAAAATATATACATTGGCTAAACTGGCAAAATAAAATAAATGGGAGACATTAGAAGGGGTGTGGTTAATTGGTTAATTTTTCTTCAGTTGTGACCAACATATAATGTGTATCTATATAATGGATTTAAATTTAAGTTACTGCAGCCTTCTAACTATAAGTCGAAGAATAATTTCGGAAAGTCGGTCTATAAGTGTATGAAGTATAAGAAGGGGCGTAGTTGATCGTGTGTTTTCCACCGTTTTTTTTTGTGTTTACCAGCCAGCCAGACAAAGAGACGGACATCGTTCAATCGACTTAAAAAATACGGACTTGTCGCGGAGTCCGAAAAGCGTCATCCTTTTGGACCATTACTGAATTCACTGCCATTCCAAACACATACTTAATAACAGTTTCAATTTGAAAATGTGTGCCTGACTTCACAGCTAATTTGGTGTACTCTTTATTGTACGCTATCAAGAAAATTGCCATTAACGTGGCCACTGTGAAAACATTTGATGAAAACATACCTGTTGCTTTAGGCACCTCTTCCTGGGGGTTACATTTTCGCCGCATCAAATGATATATACCTATACATAAGCCTTCATTTCTTCAGACGAAGAAGGTACACAAATTTATTTAGCTTTGATTAGCAATAATATTTGTCTTGGATGACGCATTGGTATAAGAGCTATAGTAATACATTTGTCGATATTGTCCGTTTTCTCCTAGGGCTCTCTCTAGTACAACTAAGTCATATGTGTCACATATAACTAAATATTGAACAAAAAACTATGGTTTTTGTAAATGGTTAAACACCCTATTCACATTGGGATTATATCGAAACATGGACCAATATAGTCCATTTTCTTTGAGGTTAGTACGCGATTAAAACAAAACATATACAGAAAATTTGATTACGTTTTAACCAAAAATATGGATCCGAGAAACTCTTATATGTGGATTGGGTGATTCGTTGAAAAGCATTGTAGAAAAAGGGGTCATCTACATTTTTTGGAAATTGGTTTTTCGATTTGTATCGTTTCAGTTTCGTGCTATTTAATATTGTACATATTCAGACCGGAAGGATAGTTTCGATATTATGGCGTTCTAAAGAAATTGAACTATGGAGTGTAAAACAATGTGCAAAAAGAGAAAGAAACGATTAAATAACTTTTTTTATTACCAACAGTAACTGCGATTTTCAAATCCAACCGCCTAATGAGAATAGGCGGTAAGACTGATTTACCGGAAAACAGTACTGATTTGCTAAATATAGATTTTTGGTAAATAGGCAAATTTGAATGTCTGATTTATTATCATTCGCTGAATTACATTGCTTACCACATAATGTAATCTGAATTATGCTAAATACAATTCAATATGATAAAAAATACAAAACATAGAAATAAATGGGTTAATTTGTATGATAAATAACAAAAAGTGTTTGTTGAATCCGTCTATATTTTTATGCTTTCACCCGAGGGACTGAAGGTACGTATCATTTGATGATGCAAAAGTGTAACACCCAGAAGGAAACATTTAAAGTACCAAGTATATTTTGAACAATTGCGTTTCATGACTTTGTAAGTCGATTGAGTAATTTCCGTCTTTCTGGGTGGCTGGTGTACACGGTAATTGCCTCAAATCGTTATGGATCTTTTACCACCTCTTCTGGTACTTCCGAAGTTCTGATTCCTATCAATCAAAATGTTTGTCCTTTACATTGTTTCATAATTTCAGCTAAAATTTGAAAAAATCGACCGGTTAACCCTTAGCCCCATATCAAGCGGTGTCTCTGAATGAAAACTTAGCACGTTGCTACACCCATTCTGGCATCTGTCGTACAAATTCGAAATTTGATCAATCGTCTGTAATCTCTAAGTAGTCGGCTGTAGTAGTCTAGACATTTATCCGTTACGTTGTTTTTAAATTTTCCATTCTCCAAAATCAGTCAAGTAACCACGCCCATTTTGGCACATCTTAAATCCATATCTTTTAATCGGTTGTATCAAATTGGACCAAATTTGCTGTATATCAAATATAAAAATATATATATATGTATATAAGATCCGTTCTGGTACCGCCTATATGAAGTCACTGAATTGTCAAAATTTGATATTGCATTACAATTCCTAATTCATAGCCTGAGATTCTTTAATTCTCGTCAATTATATTGCGTTATATTGCGTTATTGGGAAAATGTAAAAAAATCGACGGAACGACCAAGCCCTATTTGGTACCTTCAATACATATTACCTCAGTTTCTCGATCGAATGTTGTCAGACAAAATTTATGTTTTGACCTTGATTCGTCCACATGGTCTGACAACGGCAACATTTAGGATATAGACCAGTTTTTCTAATGCATCCTGTTAAATTTATAGGCGATTGAAAACATTTCACATTGATTTATGTCGAAATCCACTTGTATTCCGCTTTAGGAGTTGCTCTAAGTTTTCTGGTTCCTAAATCAAATTTGTGTTGGTGTAGGATTTATGGAGTAGAAATGACAATGACACACATGGTGCAAGACGGATTTCGACGCATGTAGATGGTTCTCATCAGATCTTTCAACGTGAGGACTTTTGTTATTCAAAAAATATGCAAATTGTTCAATTGAAAATTTCAGTTCGTCATTCCTAAAACACATCTATATGTTTGTGAATTCTCGGAAATGCTTACATAAAATCTGGAAGTTACTAGGCGTATTTGCAATTTACGAACAACAACTTAAACATTTTGAAGTAAATTTAGTTTTGTTACAAATAAACGAAAATATTTCAAAAATGTCTATTTTAGGAATATTCATTATGTTTCTCAAACAGGGTTGATCAATTTTAATTAAAATTTTAAATTTTTTTATTTAAAATGAAGGCTCGATAAAGTAAGCCTATTTAACATATTTTTATTAAGTGCATCTAAGATGCCAGCTCAACAGACATGCCGACTCATCGAGTTAATTTGCAAGAAATCATATCGCAATCTTGAAGAAAGGTAAGCATATTTTGAACTCGTAAAAATGTTGAAGACCTTTCTGAAATCCTCTTGACACGTTCCATGCATGCAACAATTTTGTGACACGCATAACAAAAAACTTTCAAATCTTAAACCTGCTTTGCATCAAAAGTATGTCAACCAAACCGACTCATATTTAGAATAATTACTGATTCTGAAATTACTAATTACTGATTCTTCTGTCGAAATACATTAAATGATAATCGGGTAATGGGGATAACTATTTTGCTACTTCTGTAGTGGAAGTATTAAGGTCTCTACTTTATTAGTAGCAAACTAAGGAACATTCTCGGTTCTTCTTGGAGTCTTATATTGGAATTGTTTAGAATGCCCATGTTGGAATTTGATCCTGTGCCCTACTTCTAAATACCCAAATAGGTTTATCCGTCAGAAAGTTATTACAAATTATTACTAAATTTATTACTGAAAGAGCGTGATTTTTGCTAATAACGAAACATTTTATTTATCCATTGTTCTTGTATAGTTTTGATTGTATAGATTTGATGATAGATTTTGATAAAATGTACAATTACACCATTTTGTTCGTATTTTGTTGTCATTTTTGCCCATAGAATCTCTTGTCAATATTGGCAAAAAAAAAAACTGGGGCAATGGATTTCGCAAGCTTCTCTCGAGGCGAATTCGGTCCATGAGGTTTTTTACGTTAACTCGTATGCCGCTCTACATCCATTTTCTTTTTGGATTCGGGCTTATTAGCTCTATTAGGATGAAAAATTCTTTTTCTGAACTTTTAAGGAAGATACTGCTTTCTCTCAAATTTCTAAAATGAGTGGAAATTTGGACAGCGCGTTTACGGCAAATGCCATGCTTTTTGCTATTTTAGTCATTTCTATAAAAAGCATTTTAAAAATTCGCATTTGTACACGGATGGTAGGAAGATTGCGGAATTGCTAAACCGAAAAAAAAAATTGGTAGAAAATGCAACAATTAAGCTAAAAAAAAAAAATAATGAT
Source organism: Philornis downsi (assembly GCA_019455685.1). Classification (NCBI taxonomy): domain Eukaryota; kingdom Metazoa; phylum Arthropoda; class Insecta; order Diptera; family Muscidae; genus Philornis; species Philornis downsi. Next base: position 512,844 of record JAHXMU010000434.1, read on the forward strand.
AAAACAGTCAAATTTTATAGAAAAAAAATACGAATTTTTGTGAAAAATTGATCCGAAAGTGAAAATTGTCGTCAGATCGAGTGTCTTTAAAAGAATGTCTAAATGTTATGTTAAAAATAACAAGATATATTATGTTAAAAATTTCTATTTGGTAAATTCTGTTCAGATGAATTAAAATGTTTTGCAACCAGTTTTGGGAACCAATCCATGGAAAAATTAAAAATAAATTGAAGTTGCACAAAAGAAGCACCAGTTCCAGAAAGAAAACACCAAAAACCAAAATGCAAATTTTATTGCCATTCTGAAGAAAATACGATGTCCATAAATAACGCGTTATCCATTCAGTGGTTTCAAAACCGCCTGTCTGGCAACGCTATCAGTTATTAAACACCTATCATCTGAAGTGTTATTTATTTAGTGAAAGGTTTTCCATTTTCGAATATATATCATTTAACAACCATAGAATACGTAAAAACAGTTAAAACTTACTACAAAAGTGGTGATTCAAACCTGGACCCTTTTCGTGGGTGATTATAGTCGTCCTAATCCACCTGCAAGGAATTGGCAAGATTATAAAGAAGCGTTACAAATGTATCTGGACTGTGTATAATAGCAATGTTCGATTCTGTTAGTGAAAGTGAGGCGTATAATACGAATTGGTCGATTTCATGGCCTTCTCAGCATCTTACGGCTTATTATGACGTATTTTGCATTTGGATTGGATATCCATTCATATAGAATCCACCTCACGCAACATTTAAAGCCAGCTGACCATTCACACCGCCACTGACTGGGTGGTACAGCAAAAGGCTTTTAATGCTAATTTTTGGAATAAAATTTTCTTCTTCACATGTGGGGCTTGGAGAACCCACAAATGATTGTGGCAAAGCATTCGGAAAAAGTCATTGTTTGGTGTCATTGAGTCGTATTTTTTCTAAAATGACGCTGGAGGAACCGTTACCGTCAATTCAGAGCGCTGTGGCCATGTGATAACCGACTTTTTTGGCCTGCAATTGAAGATTATGAACTGGACAGTACGTGATTTCAACAAGGCGGTGGCACGTGTCACACAGCACGACCGAATTTGGCTTTATTGCATGAGACGTTTCCAGAAGGTGTACTCAAGGCGACGTCAATTGGCCACTAGACGACCGTTTTTATGGGGGTAATCCCCAACCGTTGGAACATTTGAAACCCAACATTTAATAACCTCAAAAGGATACACTGTTGCAACCAATTCAGAGGCGATCATTGAAATGGCATTGTATTTCGTATATAATGGCAATGTCTAAGCACTGCAATGAAATAAAAGTTTCATCATGTTTTATTTAACTTTACTTTTGAAACCGAAAAATTGATAACCCATTAATAGCCTATCTCAGTTCGATCATATTATGTAGAATTTCAATTATAAGAACGTAGAATAGTCCCAAAGATAATATTTTGTACTAGTCCTCCAAAACTACGTCTAGTCCTTTAATTTGGAGCTAGTACCCAAGTTGATTTCGAAAACCGATTTTAAGTCAAGTTAAACGTGAGTTTCTCTGACTTCGTTTACGCATACAAGATAAGCTTTTGTACATCAATATTTAGATCAGCCAAATTTCCCATTTTTGTCCGAGGTATCATGTAACTATTGTGATATGGACACCTACTCCAAAGTACTAGAGTCCAATTTGAACACTTAAAACCAATCGTTTCCGGGAGGTTGGATGTACTGGATTTAAGTAAACATCAATTTCGTCTTAATAATATAAATGTTAATGTGTTGCCTGATCCAAAATCCGATATCGTAAAAATAACTCTTCTGTTTTAATTTATGTGTTTTTGTATGGGAGACTTGCGCCGTTCTAACCTCCAACGTCGATAATGTTGTCTAATGCTATCCATACGAATGCTTTCTCTTAAATACTCTTACATCAGTCTCACCCGTTTATTCTTTATACTAGACTTAGCCAAATGCTGCGTACAATAAATTCTGTTAAATTAGCATTAATATTCAAATCAGACATAGAAATACTCGAATGTCACACACACACATATCCATATATATAAGATAGCAATTCCTTTTTGGCATAGAACGTTTGCATGTAAATCCGTTGCATATGTTAGTAGGTTAGGTTAGTATTGGTCTCATAGCCTTTGTTATAAGTTTAACACATTTACTGACTGAACAGTTAAAGAGTAATTTAAGTAAGAGAAAGCGCCAGTTGAAGACGACACATTTATAAATATATTTGTGGACTCTTGATAATAATTGTGTTGGCACTTTTGTTTACAAACATACATTATAAGTATATTTATGTTAAGTTTAGTTGGCACACGCAGGCTGGTAAAGAGGCTGGCGCTCACACAATCTCAGTATCTGTACTCTGTTCAACATTTAGTGAAACAATTTCAGCAGAAGAATGGAAGGGAAGGAAAATGTGAAAACAGCGTTATGAAGTTGCCGGTATAACGAAGAGCTAAAAAGTGTGCAACTAGTTGGAGCACATTGAATTCTATTATAGAGGAACAAAGGCGCTCGCACAATTGTATATAAACTAGAGAATGTAAAAGATTTCATTGTTTTGAGTGGTTGAACATTTATATGTTGTAAACCGAAAATTTAAATAGCTTCATATGCTCTATATGCACAAGTGACTTACGTGTTGCGTACAATGTAATTTATGGCATTCGAGCTATATCTACTAGGAATGTAGAACGCGACAAATACGTTAATTATATCTTTACCCAAAGGATACGGCAAAAATGTGGAATCCGTGAAAAAGCGTCTAAAGTACCAAGTATCTTTCGGCTAAGCGAATTGAGCGATGCCCATATATCTGGCAAGTTGACGGGGTAGTTGGTAACTATCTCAAGTTTTTATGAAACTTCCTTAGACTTGACTCAATCTAATATTTTCTCTGATCGTAGTCGCAGCTGATTGTAGTCACGTTGTAAATAAATTCAGTGTATTTTTTATGGCAACATAAAAAGACGGTGGGTGAAGTTATATGTAAATCAGCTCACCTAACTGAAATTGCTGTACTGCTTTTGAGCTTCATATGGATAAGAGTTTACAAAAGTAGTATCTGCAATTATAATGAGCTGCATTACCACACCCATCAGGTTACCTGCGTTCAAATTGACCTATTTATCGTAATTTTATTTTCCCGCTTTATTCTTAATTCGTAGACCGCAATAATTTAAATTTCCGTCAATTCCAGTAAATTGCAATAGTCGGGGAAAATAGCTCAATTTCAAAAAAAATGACGTTGCCTTTTTCGCCATTCTTTGAATTTTACTCAAACGACTATTTGAAGTTGGGAACGGTAATAGTTATCAAGTTCAAACGGTTGTTTTTTCAAGTATTTGCTGGGAAATGATATTTAACTAATATTTTATTTAATACATAAGTAAAGAAGGCGCAAAATCATATTTACAATAACTCAACGTTTGCTGTTTGTGCAATTTGCTAATTTTTTTTTTAATTATTTTGTTTTCGTAAATAAATAAATCTCAAAAAACAAAAAGACCTTCGTTGCCCTGACATTTTGAAATAGACGACAATTATACAAATTTGAATGCAGGGTGTCCCGAATAATCATTTCATTTCGAATATTCTGATTCAGCTGTCTAATAGTTTCTGGTTTTTAAAATTACATTTTGTCTTTTAAACATCTTCATAAAAAAATTGGCGCAGTTAAATCTCGTGATCGAGGTGGCCAAGAGAAATCTGAGTTTTTTTGAAATCAAACGTTCAGACATTACTTAGCAGTGTGTGTAGACGCTCGGTCTTGTTGGAACTCAAATTAGGGAATCATACATGATCATGATACATCATGATCCTCATTCTCCAAGTAATATGGGTCGATAACTTTTTCGGCCATAACATCGCCCCAAGCAGTACATCTTAATGGGTGTAACTGATGCCGGTTTATGTACAGTTTTACTTGTTGACATAACCACTTACATGGAGATGCCCCTCAGCCGACATTAGAACATTATTTAAAGGATGAATTTGATGAGCACATCTTTCAAAAATTTAGATCACTGAATTCGGTTTTTCCAAACGGTCGACCAAGATCCGAATCATGAAGGCTGTGGGAGTTGATCTTAAATTAAATTAAAATTATAATAATTTCGATAATTTCGTTGCGTCAAAACAATTGAATAAGAAAATTCGTATGTATTTCTGTATTTCTGCAAAAAGTTATGAGGAATAATTTGTTTTCAATTTGTATGGGAGGTACCAGATTGGGACCCTGCTTTAGCAAACGCAACGAGTGTCAAATTTGACAAAATTTTGTGCAACCAATTGAACGATATGAAATTAGGAATATATGGGTTAAATTTGTCATTTGTATTGGAGGCGGGATTAATCGGTGAATTTTTCGAAATTTTATTAGGAATTGTAAAGCTATGCAACGGATAAAAACTTGGGTTGCTGCAGGTTACAGATGAGGTGATGTAGCCCAATTGCAATCTCCGGCTACGATCTAGCAAGTTTCAAGAAGCTCCATACAATTTTACAGAAGTTATCGTGTCCACCAGCCAGCTAGCCAGCCAGACATACATCGCTCAAACGGCTTAAAAAGTTATAAAACACATTTGGTCAAAAGATTCTTGGTACTTTAAACGCTTCCTTCTGGGTGTTACATTTTTGCCGTATCGAATAATATACGAGTATACTCGTACCTTCATTATTTCGGGTGAATGGATAATCAATACAGAAATTTCAGTCATTAACCACCATATATTGGTGGTTGGTGGTATTGATGAAATACCTCCTGTAGTACAATTGATAAGAAAGATACGTATCCATATGTTATATTATGTAATTTGAGTGGAAGGTATCAGAAATTCCAGCGTTATCCTGTAGATTTTTTGTACTGCCTATAAGAAATTTATTTAAAAATATATAGCTTAAATCAGTCATATATATAAATACATAGCTTAAATCCATAGATATATTTATAGATATATTTTTTAAGATTTTACTAACAATTATAGATTAAAACAATTGTCAAAGATCCAAGTCGCTCTATAAACTACAAATTAGGAGTTTCAGGAAAAATCTGAACTTCGTAAAATCGGTCAATTCACATGTGAGAGACTAGAAGGAGTAGGTAACATTTATATTGTGCCAAGTTTTGAGAAGACACTACGGCAGTTATCGTGTCTACCAGACGGGGAGAAAGACAGATTAAGCGATTTCAGTTAACCGACCTAAAATCATAAAACACATTTAATTAAAAGATACATACCTATACTTGGTACATTAGGCATTTCCTACTGGATATTAAATTTTTGACGAAACAAGTTATAAATACTTTGTAGAGAAACGAAAAGCATTCAAAGAAGGAATTTGTTTGATTCAGTATTCTTTATACAGTGTGTAGTAAAGTTTTTATTTGCTTAAAAAGTTTTAAAAATTTTATATAACTGCAGTTAACAGCATTATTTTTTTCCAACATATAAAATGTTATTTATTTTAAATTTTTACATTACCACATTCTTCTAAATTTTTCTTTTTTGCCTTTGAAAGTACGTATTTCTTTCAGTACAGTGGATGCTGGGAATAGGGAAATATGTCAATGGATTGTTCACAGAATTCTTACAGATAATTATAAATCAAAACAGTGGGCTTTTGCCCATCTATCATATATCTAAGCCATGATGTGATGATAGATAGAATTTTGGAAAGTTTACCAATTTGTATGCGACGATAAAGACAAAAATACCTGATCCTGCCATATGCTCTGTTACAAATATAAAACGCGATAAAAAAAACCAATATTCATATTGTATTCAAAATTGTTTCATTTATTAGAAGACAAAACGAAATGGCCGCCTTTTGCTTTAACACAAGCTTTCAAACGGTGTGGCCATTGGGCTATAGTCGCACGTACGATTTCCATGGAGATCGAGGACGCTGCTCTGGTTAATGCTGTTTTAAGGCTTCCCAAATTTCTGTGGGGAATCTTGCAAGCCATATTCTCCAATTCTGACCACAAAGCATAATCCAGTGGATTGAGATCTGGACTCCCTGATGGCCAATCTTCTGCTGCTATAAAGCCAGGAATATTGACTCTGAGCCACCCCTGCGTGGTTTTAGCTTTGTGCGCAGGAGCAGAGTCCTGTTGGAAGATCCATCTACGTCCATTGAAAAGGGTATTGGTTAAACCCTTCACAACACCCTCTAACACATCTTTTTGGTAAACCTTTGCACCAGTTTTTACGCCCTTTTCACAGAAATGGAGGGATGTGACACCATGGTGGGAGACCCCCCACCAAACCATTACGGAAGAGGGATGATGGCCACGTTGAACCCTTCGAACAACTTTTTTCGCTTCCTTAGATGAAGTGGCATAAATCTTGTCATTTTGTTTGTTGAAAACTTCTTCCACGGTAAAAATTTTCTCATCCGTAAACAGAATGTTTTCATAGCCATTGTCCGCGTGCCACTGCAAAAGTCGCTTGCATCTTTCCAGCCTAATTTTTTTTAGCTGAGGAGTTAGAAGATGCCCCGTGGACCGACGATAGGCTTTCATATGCAGATCATCCCGAATCAGCCTAGACATGGATCTGGTTGATATATCCAATTCCTTGGACATGATTTTCTGCTTTCTAAGGGGATTTCTCCGAATTCTTTCACGCACTGCCTTTACTACCGCATTCGTACGGACAACGCGCGGGCGACCACTTTTTGGCCTGTCCAGACAATTCGCCGAAGCGAGCAATAGCACGATAAACGAACATTCTTGATATTCCGAGTGGTTTTAGCAACTCGAAAATTTGGCCAACACTCTTTCCGCACTTATGCAACGCTATTACGCCGACTCGATTTTCTTTAACGCCCCACTCCATGTTAATAGATTGCAAACTGAAACCAAACTGACTAGTATTCTTCACTAATCAGTGCATGTGTTCTGAAAAAAAAAGTTAACGGTTCTATTCCCGCAAGAAGTTTTGAACGATAAGCGCTGGAAATTGTGTAACAGAACATATGGCAGGACTATGTATATAGATTAAACCAGTAAATTGTAAAAGAGGTACCAGAAGGTTGTGGTTAAACCATTATAGGGGACCAAAATGTATGTTACTGCAGCCAAGCCGACAGACGGATCAGCGACTCAAACAGTTCTGAAATTCATTTTGCGAAAAGATTCATTCTTTAGAGTTAGGCGTCTTATTTAATTAACCATAGCTGATTTATATTAAAGTGTCGGTACTTATTAATGCTGCCATTATCCGTCTTCAGTTTGGACATTGATTGAGGCCTCCTTTTTTCTTATCAAAAAAAAAAAAAAAAAAAAAAAAAAAATGGAGAAAAACACTCTTACATTTTTGCAATATGGCTTTTGTCACTTTAAGTGTTCATTAAATCAAGAACCAATTATTCTGGAGTCCGTCCATGTGCACGCAAATGAAAGATGATGTAAAAACGTGGTTGTCTTGTGAAAAGTGCTGGACTTTTCACATTTTTCATTCTTCACAAAAAAAGGAGAGCGCAGATAATAATGTGACTAAAATCATTTTACGCTCTAATTTCTCTCAATAATTATGATACTTTGAATATAAGCAATTACTAAATAAGGCACAGAATACAATAGAGTTAAAAATATTTTTTAAGCTATTAAGGAAATACATTCTTAAACGATCTAAAATACGGTTAACTTATCGACATATCACTGTCAGTCCCAAATTGGCAATAGTGACAATGTTTTGAACCGGGGCTGACTTCTAAATCTTGCTAATACTTCTATGGAAACAATAATTTAAGAGTATTTATTTATCAGATAACTTTTTACAGTTATCGGCCCCTTATTATTACATTTTTTCAAATATGCTTTGCAAGTATGTTAAAAATTAGTTTTGAATCAAGGCCTCATTGCACTTGTTTCCTGTGATACTATCAATATTAGTGCAAAGTTATATGGGGTGATTTTTTAAGATTTAAGTTTTTCAGGTTGGCAGTACTGGTTGGTAATGGCGTCCAAACATCATCTGTCAAAGTGAAAAGTATACAGTATACTCTGCCATTTCATCATGGAAAGACTAGCAAACGAGCAACGATTGCAAATCGTTGAAATTTATTATCAAAATTCGTGTTCTGTGACAAATGTGCATCGTTTGATACGACAATTTTATGGTCGTCATAGTCGACCTGTTGAATCAACAATTCGTGTTTCGCACCAAATTTACTTTGTTGGACATAAAACCATCGACTCGCATGCGTAGAGTGCGTACCGAATAAAATATTGCAGCCGTAGCGACCAGTGTTAATGACGATCTTGAAATATCAATTCGTCACCGTTCTCAGGAATTCTCAGAAGGATTTTTTTTTGTCCCAATTGGCTGAGTTGAACTTGGTTGACATGTGTTTTCATCAGGACAGTGCAACATGCCACACTGCTCGTGAAACAATGGATATGTTGAGGGATGAATTTGGTGAGCAGCTTATCTCTCGATTTGGCCCCGTGAGTTGGCCCCTAAGATCTTGCGATTTAACGCCTCTTGATTATTTCTTGCGGGGTTATGTCAAGTCGTTAGTGTATATGGACAAGCCAAACACTATTGAAGCCTTATAGGATAACAGAACACGCGTTATTCATGGAATACAGACCGAAATGCACGAAAATGACGAAAAATTTGACGTTCCGAATGGACATTTTAAGACGAAGGCGCGGACAACATTTATATGAAATTATCTTTAAAAACTAAATGGTAAATACCAATATATCGATTCTAATAAAAAATTTTAACATATGATGCAAATTTGAGTGTTTTATTCGATTTGAAAAAAAAACACGATTAAAAAATCACCCCATACTATTATAGGTATATACGTATGCCATTTCCATTCTTTTATACTCTGACCTGAAACTTGAAACTGGCGCAGATAATAAACAAATTAATTTTGTTAAAAAAAAAAACTTATACAGAACGGTCTCACAATGTACTGCCAATTCCATTTTACATGAGTACGCATTTTCCGTTCAGTAATAGAAACCCAATCTTAACCGGGTTAACCGTTTTTTGTTGGTCGAGTAACCGTATTTCCGGAATAAAATTATTTTCGAATACTCAAAAACCGTTTTGCAGACTATCACCCTTATACTGGATTAAATTTCTTCACGTGTATTGTAGAGCTCAAGTATCGTTTTATAAAGTCTTTATTAATTGTAATATAATCAGTAGCGATACAATGCGTCTGCATACTCTGCCTACAAATGATTCTAGCAAGAATGTTAAATGATTGACATAGGGACCTTAGGAACCATTTCACATTTTGTAATGGAATGAATTGAATAGAAGCCGTAAACATATGTTATTTCCGACAGATGAATGTCCTATCATGATTTGGCTTGATGACAACTGCAAAATATTAGATTGAATATTTCAATCTCTTCGAACGCAGATATCCTTTTATTACAAATGTTTATTGTTTAACTTTTATGTATTCTTATGCCTAAAATTGGATTTTTAATTAAATTCTTTACAAGCAAAGAAGTAAACGGATGTGTTGATATTTTTGCACTTTGTGTCAAATGTTTATGACAGTGATTCATTGAATTCCCGCAGCACTTGTGATGATTTGTGAATTTGATTTGACAGTCGATGTGAACCATATGGAAATTATGAACCAATTCAATTATTATTGTTTTTTTAAGGTTATTAAGTTAGTTAAAACATGTCACAAAAGCTGAAAGATAACAAAAGCAAATAAAAAGTTCTAAAAGTTTCATTACATATACATATATAGGTGTAAAAAACTTCAATATGAACATCACAACCTAACAAATAAAAAAGATTCAATTGTTTTACGCTGTCAATCAAACAAGTGATAATTGAAGAATATTTGGAGCATCCAGCTGCATTCAAAGTACGTAACCTAATTAAATGTTTTAATACTTTTATTGCTTTTTTGACTTATCAATTTAAATTTTGTGATATTTATTCAAACAAAATCTGAGCACAAACATGGAATACATTATAGGCTATAATTTGTTATGTTAAGCATCGTACGCTTTTCAGAAAAGCAAATACATTGAAGTTGAAGAGCAATTGCAGCTTTTTACGCTTGCCGTGAAGAAAGAAGATCTCTCATTATAGGTATCTCATGAGTTAAAAAAAGGATTTCACATTCACATGATTTTGTTGTAAGCTTTTTTTTGAGCAAGCGTCTACTATCGCTAGGAAAGATGAAATAATGTAGACTTTCCGAAAATTGTCCAATATTGTGAAGATTATCAAAATATTGATGCCTAACAAATACTGCTTTACATTAACAAGAAATCGAAAGAGACAGAAATGCCAACAAAATGGACTAGATTTCTGTACACCCTATTTGTCGATATAAATGTATATTGTTTCAAACCAAGTAGCCATAAGGTAATTTAGTTAACAGCAGAATCAGTCAGATGAACTGAACTGAGCATAATGTTATCTTAAGCCATTGGCATTAAATAAAAGGGGTGCCTCTCACATTGGTGGCAAATATTTCATATAGTTTACTCGTATATATTCACACACAAAATTACCCGAATGCGATAATATGTACACTATTATTTTTATAAGTAAATATGAACTACTCATAAAAATACCTATACTTATTTGAATTATGACCAACCAACTGAGTCAAAACTGCATTCTTTTCAATTTCTGCAATATTGGTTGCTTTATTGCATTTCGAAACGCAAGACAATGCAACATAATATATGTTTTTGCTTTGGCGTTCATCGAAAATTCATACATAAAAACATAATAGGTTTATAAACACTTTTCCGAATAGGACGAGCCGATGTTGAGATGTAATAAAACAAGCAATACAGCACGTAACGAATAAACAAATGATTCTTTTAATTGAAATGCAATCCCATGAGTTATTATGTGATTATGTTGCACAGACTCGCAGAATTTGAGCGATGACCTAGGTTAACTACGTTAACATTGAAGGCAACGGTATACGAGGTGTGTTCAAAAAAAAGGTGAATTTTTCTCAAAAAATATTTGTTTATTCATCAATTTCTATTTTATCTCTTTCAAAGTAGTCCCCCTCAGATATAATACAATTGTGCCGGCGTTTTTTTCCAATCCTCGAAGTAGTTCTGATATGCATTTTTGGTATGTCCTTGAGCTCTCTCAGCGATTTGGGCTTTATTTCTTCAATCGTCGCAAAACGCCGTCCTTTCATGGGTCTTTCAATCTTGGGAACAGGAAAAAGTCGTAGGGGTCCAACTCTGGTGATTACGGTGGCTGAAGCATGATAACGGTGTTGTTTTTAGCCAAATAATCTCTCACAAGCAAAAATGAGTGAGTAGGTGCATTATCATGATGCAAAATCCATGAATTTATTTCCAGAATTCCGGGCGTTTTCTTCGTATTGCTTCACGCAAACAACGCATAACTTCAAGGTAATACTTCTTATTTGTGGTAAGAACTCCTGGTGCACTGTAACGAAGCTTTTGTTACGAATTATTAACACTTTGTGTACGCCTGAAATGATGATGTTTGAATTTACATTTGTACAGTATTTTTTAAATTGTATAGCACGTATAAGACAAATTGCATATAAGAGATTTAATGCAACGATCTAATAGTTCACCGACACATATATATATACGTAATCTACCATAGGACCGTTGATTGAGTGTATTATACCGTTCCCACTACTTCACGTACGTTCTTCTGCTGCGTTTTCTCTGCGGCGATGTCTCTACTACATCTTCGGTAGTGTATATTCACTATATTGTTTGAGCATCAGATGATGGTGATTATCACAATCAAATCAGTTGGACTTCGGCCGTCGTTGTGGTGGCCACACAGCGGAGGAAGTAGTGCAATTCAACCGTAGTGATGGGGAGGGTCACTTGGTTGGTTTTTATAGTCATAGTGCCCAGTCGTCAAGTAGTGGTGAGGAGGGATACCACTGATTCTTATAGTCATGGTTCCCAGTCACAAATGCAAAAGTATGTGGGGACACACTGTTTCCTATAGCAATGGGTCCCAACTATAAGTTAGTTTGACTAATATACTAACGCACCCCAATAAATCACAACTGATTGATCTTTTACCTTTTGCGGGCGGTCGAGTTTAGAAAGCCGAGACCAACGGACTCTGAGGTCGTCGTCGTTACATTGAATCTTCCTCTGAATTAATAATACTACAATACTAAATTCTTAATAAATTATATAATTATTTGAAACTCTGGACTTTTATTATCCTGAAACCTGGCTGAGTATTACCCCGGATAATTGGTTGTAGCACTACGCCATGGTAATCGAAGAAACCAGTGAGCAAAACCTTGACATTTAATTGAACTTGATGTGCTTTTTTTGGTCTTGGCTCTCCTGGACTCTTCAATTGGGACGATTGGGCTTTGGTTTCGATGTCATAACCATATACCCATGATTCATCACCAGTTATGACTCTTTTAAGCAAATCTGGATCATCGTTGACGTCATTCAACAATTCCTGAGCGATGCTCATGCGTCGTTGTGTTTGTTCAAAATTCAGCAATTTTGGAACGAACTTCGCTGCCACACGCTTCATGCCCAAAATTTCCGAATAGATTGCATTGCATTAGCCAATCGATATGCCGACATCCTCAACAACTTCTCTAATTGTGATTCGATGATTCTCCATAACAATTTTCTTTACTTTCTCAACATTTTCACCGGTTGTTGACGTGCTGGGGCGTCCAGAGCGGGCATCGTCATTCACATCTTCTCGACCTTCTTTTGAAAAGCTTGTACCACTTGTAAACATTTTTTTTTTACTCAGAGTACTCTCACTGTATGCCACCGTCAATATTTCAAATATTTTTGATCACTTAATTCCATTTTTTACACAAAATTTGATGCAATTTGTTTGATCTATTTTTTCGATAGCAGAAAATCGGCGAACACGCAAAACACTTGTCTAATTTATGCCTCTCACAAACAAACTAAATATGCTATATGGATAAAACATTAACATATCTTCGAGACGAGTATACCAACATGAAAAAAGAATAATCGAAAGTCGAATGTACGTAGACCGCGAAATTTGAAAGTTCACCTTTTTTTGAACACACCTCGTATAACCGAGCTATGCGGAGTCAAATCGTATGATTTTGACGGCCAATTCACTCCACCTCCGCGGGAGAAAACTGTACCCTCATGCGCATTGTGGTGTTCACTATGTCGCACATAATCACATGTTCTTCTTAAATCACATGTTGCATACGTCCTTATAGTTCAATTTGGACCAATGATGCCGCCGACCTAAACTCCGCAAGAAATCACTAATTTTTTTGTGGCTGCCTTGCCACATTGTATACCCCGTGTGGGTTGGCGTCGTCTATCATAGCCTTTCCGCCAGAAGTGCAGCCCATAAATAAAGATGATTTTTCGGACAAAATTGTGGTCATCTTCCAAAACCTCAGAAGGTCAGTCTTTGACCTCCTAGGTTAGTTGGATCTTATACGGATACAAATCCGAGTTCTAATGCAAAATTTGCCTAGTTGAAGTCTACGAAATTCCAAGTATTTATGCACAGTGAGGTACACATTTATAAACCAGGCGTTGTACTGGCGTACTTTTATCGTAAAGGTATTGATTGACTAATTAGATAACCGATTGTCTCGTACCCATCAGAAACATTTATATGTATTTAGTCGTTGGAAAATGTTATATTTAATGAGTACGAGATTTCCAAATACAATAACAACATAATAATAAGGGAAGGGAAATGTTGTATTGAAGCTTTCTGAAGCTTTCTAAGCAAGAGGTGCACAAAACGAAAATAAAGAAATTTTACTGAATTGAAGCAGTACTTTCAAAAAAATAATTGAGACGATAACTATCAGATCGGGTGACACATACATATATGAATGGGCATGGAGGTAATTTACGGTCTATTATCTTCAAAATCAGTTAGTTAAAATAAAATTGAATTATCTACACAATAAAAAAAAAAATTAAATTAAATAAATGAAATATGTACTTTTATTTAAAAAAATTATTTGAATTTCTTATTGTTGTGCATTGGCCGTACTACCCTGTATTTGCGTCTTGGTATAAAGGCAGCACATTTGGAATCGATTAAGGAGTTATCCACAGTATCATCAATAGCTCCATTGTACTAGGTTGCCCCACGATTAACTTTCCCGAACCTTATCTGATGATTTCATAATTTCTGGGGGGAACGTTTTGACAGGCGCAAGACCAAATAATGACGAAGCGAGGATAAGTCATGTTTCACTAAAGTCTAAGTTATTTAAATACACATTGTACTATCGACTCCATGGTGAACGTTTCTTACTCACCGAATCCAAACAATTTGTGCAAAACATAATAAGCAACCTTGCGTAGGTCTTCACGATTGCTCGTCCTGTGAATAGTTGCAGCTCACAGTTTATAAGTGAATATTCAAACGTAAGTAATTTGCTGCAATCATAATTAAAGTAAAACGTAGACAATGACGCTCAGGTTGTTACTCATACCAGCTCACTACTACATATGCTCGTTAAAGCAGTTTCCTTTTAATTGAATTCTTTCGTCATTAACAGCAGCCAATTTATTTCAGTTTCTGTCCTCGCACTGGCTGACAAAGGAGCGAAGATACAATGGGCCCTGTATAACAATGTTTTCACAGGGAATTGTCAATATGAAAAACTTGAATCATATCCTCTTTAAAATCACTTGTGATTTGCTGCACTTGAAAATTAATTTCCTATCGATTTCCTTTAATAACTGAATAGATTTGGCATGAAACGTAGGACATGACTAAGTGCTCAAATACACGTTCAATGAAAATCACTAAATGCGCTATTAAAATAAATTTTGTCAATTTATTGTTCTTCGATTTGGGTACATAAAATAACGTTACAATTTATTCGTTGAGGTCGATTTAAGATTTAAGATTCAATATGCGAAACCTTTTATGGTTGTGTGATAAATGATGGTTAGTACACGAGTATACTGCTATCGTCCTGCTAGTTTACGTGATATCTTTTGTTTGGATACCATGTTCAAATTCAGCGTTAATAATACATTTTGTTTTATATATCTAAAGGTGGATGGGAATTACTTCGTTAAATATGAGAAGATTTCTATTCTACGTATTTAAATGCGAAATTAGTTATATTTTTATCACGAAGTTGGCTGATCCAACGTGATCAATACATATATATCTAAATATATGTGAAAGTTGAAAAATTATTTTTTTCATTTTCTAGTCAGTTGCGCTTCATGACTTTTTAAATCGGCTGAGCGATGCCCACCGGTCTGGCTGTGTGCTAAAAACGATAACTATCCCAAATTTCTATGAAACTACCTAAAACTTAGCTCTGACCAATATTGCCAGTATACTAATTAGTAGGCTATAGTAGCCCAGATTTTTGTGCATTATCGATTTATAATTCTCTGTAAAACTTGAGAGATATCGCCCAAAGAGTCATGTTTCTTTTGGTACCTCCCGTATAAACGACTAATTTAACATATATTTTAGATTCACATTTTTCTGTTGTACTAAATTAAGTCAATTTTGGCGCATAATGTGCTTTAGGTGAACTAATTTTTGAGAATAAAATTGGAGGACAATGCGACAGCCCCTTGGTATATTCCATATAAATTGACCGATTTATCGAAATTTATCGATAAATAAATACAGTGTAATTCGTAGGCCAATTCGTAGACTGTATTTATTTACATTTTAGTCAACTGGTATAATTTGAGAAAAAATATTGACCATGCCTTTTTTATAGTCTACAAAACATCTCTGACTTCGACAAAAATTTGCACATATTTAGTTTCGGAAAAGAAAACATATTAGAAATGGGCGATATCAGTCCATGTTTCGATATGAGCTTGGTTTTATAATTTCTGGCATAATTATGACTAGAATTTTATTATATTTTGTACCCATTAACTGATTTGGTTAAGTACAATATCTAGTTAAAAATGGACCATACATAGTAGACATGAACAGATTGTGTGAAAGGTTTTTTCCGTTAAAAATTAACCATATCGGTACAAATTTTAATATGGCTCCCATATAAACGTACCTTTCTTGCACATGTTGGAAATAGACAATATCTGTGCGCGTTTCAATGTAGCTCCAATACAAATTTCCGGATAAGTTTGATATCAACGCTTTTAAGGCCACATATTTCATTGCAATTTGATAGATTGATTACTATTATAAAAGGTACTAACTATTACTTGTTTGAGTAAAAATGAACCATATCGGTTCATTGATGCTAATTCTTCAAGGTGACCTCTTCGGATCGTTTGCCGTAAGTTATTTCATGGCCGGTTTTGAATGACAACAGTACTGCGCCTGTCCAGTTGAGCACACATCCAATTTTGCACTTATCCACCTGATTAGTTGTTCACCGTCATCCGGAGGTATGAATGTAAATATTATTTGATATGACAACAACATAACACGCAGAAAAAAGTGTTCAAAGTATCAGGTACATTGTGAGCAAATGCGTTTTATGTTTTTCTAAGTCGATTGAACGATCGCTGTTGGTGGTACAACTAGTATACTACAGCCGGATACTAGAGCTACCGTAAATCTTTATGGAACTTCTTAGGACATGGAACCAACTAATATTTTATTTACCGATTTTGAAAAATTCGATTTTCCCCTCATTCGCACCAACCCAAATTTTGGTCCGGTACTGATTACGGATATAACCCATGTATTCTTACTTAAATATCTTACAGTCAGTTGTACAAAATTTGGTCAAATTTGCAATATGTCATGCATTCGTAATCTATGTTCTTAGAAGAAAAATAGGCGGCGCTGCCACGGCTATTCGCGCCTCCAAAAAAAATTTACTTCTTCTTCTTCTTTTTAGGTGGCGACAGGAATAGACATATTTATCTTATAATTCCAAACGCTTCGATCTTTTGCGCTTCTCCTTCAATTCGTCACACCAAATTTCGATAGTATTTCAAAAGCCTGGTCCTTCCAACGGAGTTTTGGCCGCCTCTTCTGCGCGTCCATCAAGTTCGTTGTCAAAACGTTTCGTGCCGGAGCATTTGAGTCCATCCGCACAAAATGTCCCAGCATACGCAATCGCTGCATATTAACGCGTATGACTACGTCGATGTCGTCATATAGCTTATACAGCTCATTGTTCATGCGATACCAATACTCTCCGTTACCGATGATGGGTTCATATATTTTCCGGAATATTTTCCTCCCGAAAACTGCAAGCGGATGACGTCATAACCCTGGATCCTGCGCCATATAACAAACTAGGTAAAACCAACGTCTGGTACAGTCTGATTTTTATTTGTCTGGGTTCTCCGAGCCCGATATGCGACAATTTTGCTTGTTGACGAAAACACCGAGTGAGAAATGAGCTTCATCGCTGAAGAAAATCTTGTTCGATTGAAAGACCTTATTTAAATCACCGCGTTTGTAGTAAGTTTTAACTATTTTTACGCATTCGTCGGTTGTTAAATGAACCATATTTGTAACCTATCGTCAAATATATAACACTTCAGGCGGCACCTATTTAACAGCTGGCATATTTGCCAGATAGGCGGTTTTGAAACCGCTATTGGATAATCTATATAAGTCAGTTCACCATTTGACTTGATAATATTTGCCGAGAAACTGAAAAATTGGTAAATTTGTGCAGTTGACCAATTTATCGCAAATACTTGGCCGCATATCACGCCTAAATTTGGTGCCGGAGCAGGAATGAGACAACATTGGCCCACCTCCTTCGGATCTCTTAAAATAAATTGATTTATGTATTGATATTAGTTTTTTTTATCTGTAATTCGTACTTGGTAGGCCTCAGTAATCTATAGGTAATATGTTATCCACTGTGTAACTCTATAACACCTGGCTAAATTTGTAAGAATTACCGATTCAGTCCATTCATTAGGCATTCATGTCAAACATTCAGTTGCATTAATTTTTTTCAAATATTACACCCATTTAGGTTATGGTAAAATTCGGCCTGAAATAAAAATGGAATACATTGCCACACGCCTCTAGTATCTCCCATACAAATCGCCCGTTGTCAAAAATCTATACTTCCTATACAATAAATATTTTGTATTTCACCACATCCTTTTTCGTACCCGCTGCTCTCGTATTTTAGGGAAGAAACTTAACATTAATTTCACTATGACTTTCCCATAATCGGGTTCAATATTACAACACAGGGTTAAAATTTGTGAAGGGTCTCATAATTTTTCAAAAGGTCGAATTTTTTTGCAAAACTATGAATAATTCGACTGAGGACATATTTTGCAAATAATACTATTTGTTCTAAATAAATTAATCAAAACTAGCAATATAACGCTTAGTTTGAATTACTGATTAAAATATTCATAAAAGCAACAAGAGAACTACAATCTTCAGATTATCTATGAAGTGTTATTGGCGGATTACAACTGAACGTTATAAAAAGGGTCCGTTGAAAAACACGAACTATTTCGTAATGCGTGGATTATACCACAATTTTATTTTTGCGTAAAATAGGGGATGCAGTGTTGTGATGTGAAGTTGTGATGCAAAAGTTTGACAGGTGCCAGAATGGCGGTTCTGGTTCAGACTAAGAAACGAAACTGCATAAAACTATATTTTTGTTTCGGGTTTTCGAATCAAAATATCTGTTTCATTATGTATTGATAGAGAAACTGAATCAATACAGGTTTCAGGTTTCGGCCAAGAAACAAATGAAAGTTGTTGCAAATATGAAACAGAAACGAAATTCTTATTTACTTTAAATATGTTTACAATATCAAAATCGAAAAGAAAATGAACCGTGGTGAAGATCCCTGCCCACAACACAATACAACTGCCAACAAATTAAGTAACTGCAATCTATGTATGCAAATCTGTATGGGATGCACCAGACGGGGAGTGGCAATGTCCCGTGTTTTCATTCACAGAATTAAGTTCAAAAACCCTATAACGTGCACCAAATTTGACTGAATTCGGTAGGACGTGCCTACTTGTTTAATATTTCTCAGGGCTTGCAGATAATTGTAAGTTAACATAGATATCCTTTACTTTGGCCAGTGGACAGGGTGTACTAAATTAGACAATATTTAGTTCAACTATGTAAGAGATATAAATCGTATTTATTATGAATTTCCAATCCATTGAATAGATCGGCAGTAAATCAATAAAATCGAAACTCATTAAAAAAAGTTTTTTTCTTGTCTACATTTTTTTCAAAAAAGCTTCATATTCGAAAAATTATCGACATATACACTTTGCTAATTTTGCCTCTAACTTAAGTTTGTTATACCCGGTGTAACACTCAGAAGTAATCATCTGACAACGAATATCCAATTCCCTCCGCGTTTGTGTTTAAACCACAATACAGCCGCACACAAGACTCATTCCACACCGCCGCCTTCTGATAGTGGTTGGTTTATTATGAATGCGAATAGTAATTTGTGATGAAATTTGTTAAGGCGCAAATGAACGGAAAATAAAGGGCTTCCACAATGCATTCCTATATTAGGCATAAGGAGAAGTTTAAAAGATTCAATAGAAGACATTGCAGAATGTCTTCTTTGCTGAAGGCTACATCTAGATCATTTACATAGATGTGTCAGATGGGCGTGGCATGATGTCTAAAATACACGACGAACCACCAACCACCTGTCATTTCGAGTGGTAGAGTAATCGACGGGTTGTCTAAGTGCTTCTCAAACTGGAACTGTGAATCTAAAAATACTACAATGCGTGCAAGCTCACTGTATGTGAGAAACCTTAACATATCTAATTCAAATTTTAGTCTGAAGATATCAGCTTTAATTTTTTTCTTGCCAAATCCCCATTATGATTCCGAGGTAGTCAGCTCGCAAATTACAGCACAAATCAATTTTCAAAATATATATTAAGAACAACATTTAAAAATAAAGGCGTAAATGTGATTTTTTCCAATTCTGTTTATTTTCTATGTGAACCACAAGGAGGGGTTTGACTATTTTGTTCACTTTCATTTCCAGATCATGGAACAGGAAAATCATGCTGGTGGGAAATCGTTGTTAGTTTCAGTTGAAGTTTATTTTAGTTATCGTAACAATCCGTCTCCAGCCACACAGATATAGGAGCATGGCTCAACCGCCTTCAAAATTCCAGAAACGAATAGCGCCTTAAGCTGTCGACTTAAGATTCGTTAAATCTGACACAACTCCTTCAATGCGTTACGTATTTTCCTTAATCAAATGGTGTATGCCCCCATCCTTGGGGCAATAAGTTGTCTTAGAGCTGTCGAAATAACTGATATTCTATTTGTCGTTTATGACTGGTATTGACCTTTCCTCCTGGCAGGAAAGGGAATTATAAAACGTAATTATAAGTTGTCCAAAAGTCATTGCTAATAAATATTTCGTTGTTTTTTCCAGGGCAAACGGAAACGAACTAGGAAATATAAATAACCATTGGGTTAAATTAAATCACTTTCTTGCCATCACATCTGTTAAATTTCGCATATTAAATCCTAGTATTTAAGGGAGCACTTCTAATTACCTACTAAACATATTGACACATTTTGCTAAATTATTCTGTCTGCTTTATTTCACTCATGCTTTGCTTTAATAGCACACGTGCAAAAGAATACATAGCTATAAATCAAACACGCTTGGACTACACAGGGCATTTGAGTAAATACTTTATATTCTTGGTATTTTTACACTGTCTTGTTAGGCTTTGGTAATGAACGAATGTTGTCTGCAAGCGTATTCAAAAAGAAAGATGCTCGCTTATCTGGGTTTTGCTGTGTGTAATCCACAGTTCGATATGAGATTTCTTTGTTCTAAACAATAAATGAACAGTGTAGTCCTCGAATTTCAAATACATTAGTGCAGGCTCCTAATACAAACTAAAGAACTTCATAATTTCGAAAACATTGTCGAAATTCTTGTCTTAAGACTATGCTCTACTGTCTAAGACAGTCCGAGAAGTGAGACTGTAAAAACGAAACAAGAGTGTTCGCAACTGGTAATATGGAAGAAATGTGAAGTTCGTCAGATCGTCCAAGTAAATCTCCAGCAATAATTGGGAAGAAGCTCGGTTCATCCATGTACAATGAGCGTGAGTCACATTCGGAAAGTTATACTTCGGAGTTCGACGACAGAGCGTTTGTTTCTTGTATAATCGTAATCAAAAGACGGCAAACCGGTTTATTTTCCGAAGAATAAACGGTACATATTTCGTTATATTACAGTTATTTTATCACTACAAAGGACCATAGGTATGATGAGATGAGAAGATGTTTTCGAAACGAGTTTTCTAGTACGACTTGATTTATCATCCACAACTCTATTGCCATCAGGCATAAAAACTTGTTCATAAAACAACCAACCCCACCTTTTGAAAATGGTACACTTTATTTTCATTTATATAGCGATTATTTGTGAGTTTCGAGTATGTTTTTTTGAAAGAAGTCCAAAAAATATATTTTAATTCATATTTTGTTGAATCAACTTTGATATATTATGCATGACAGTGGGGCATTTTCGCCACAAAAGTGTAATTAATTCAAATAAACCCAGTACACATCCATCCAACAACCTTTTGGCATACCATATGGTATGCCAGAAAGGACATGATAAATCACTACGTTGTTATAAAAAATAAAGCACATTAAAGCACAAACAAAGAAGTAAACAAATAACATTAAGTAACTGCAGTATATGAAGTAGGAATTACAAAGGAAAAAATAAATTTTGATAAATTGATCAATTTACATGGGAGGTCCCAGAATTTTTTCAAAATTTATACAGAATTAAAAATCAATATACTGAACAAGAACTTCGGCTAATAACCAGTGGCCTGGGCTACAAATTGCAGAAAAACGGTTGAATTTAGGAAAATCGGCGAAAGAAGTGTGCAATCATACGTTGTCATTTAGCTAAATTTATTGCAATGTATCAAAGAGGCGTAGATATTCCTATGATTTTTTTGGTTCTGCGGAAAATTGTAACCTAATGCATTGCATTGCAATTTGTCTGTCTTTTTCTTTTCGATTTTGATAATTTGTTTTTCCTGCTCAATCAAACTTCTCCAGCTCTTTCAATTACGTTTAGACTATAGTAAAGACCTATATTTTTTTAAGAACTCTTTCTTCTAAACACCAGCGAAACAAACTCCGTTTTTATACTCAACAATTTTCATCTAAACGTTAAGTTAAATCCACAAACAATTTTGTGGTTTCATTCCACTGTGTCTAGAGAACTACAACCAATGGTGGTGCGAACACTTGGCGAATGCCGGACACATATGATGTAAAATCTCTTAAATATTGAACAATTCAAAAATTTGTATACGACGGCATTTGGTAAAACTTTTTTGTAAGAACATGCAATAAAGGCGGTACCCAGAAATTGTATTCAATGATTAGCAATTTTCTCTATTCAACGTTTTATGAGGTATTAATTCTATTATGCTGCCTCTGGTATCTCCAGTACAAATGACCGATTTAACGCATTTAATTTTAAGTTCAAATTTGTTGTCTGGTAGCACTGAATTTACTCCACTTTGATACACATTAACAATTTGAAAAAGCTGGATCTGAGAATTAAAATGGGCCGCATTTTTGCACTCCTTTCGGTACCTCTCAAACAAATTGGTCGATTTTCTAAAATACAGCCTTTGATTTTAGTTTCAAACTTGATTTTGTCTTTTCTATTAATTTGTAACATTTGGCAAAATTCAAGAAAATTCGATCTAGCAGCCACAGCCCTTTTGATACCTCAGATACAATTGACCTACATATGACCATATGTTATAGGTTCCATATTTTTCAGTATAATTGTGACCGCCTCACGCATTTGATAAACTTAATCTGAGAAAAGATTTGACCTATTAATGCGAATTAAATTATTCCCTTGCCATTCCTTATGCATGACTACAGCAGTAAATATACTAGTAAGTATTAGCGATATTGCCATCGATTTAAGTCACATGTAAATTCAGCGTTAAACGGACTAATCAAACGAATTTCAATATTAAAAACATGCGTGGAAGCGACCTCCTATAGAACGGAGAGACTAGGTCATACTTATCTCACCCATTGCCCTTAATGGACCGTCAATGCAAATTCTGTAGTAGCCCAGAAAACTATTTAGAACATGTCGTCGTTACATGAGCATGTATCAATTTCCAAAACCCAACGTAAAGATGTTCTTAATACCAAAAATATATTTTTTTGTAAACTAAAAATTCCTACACCCGCTAAGAGAAAACTAATTTTAAGAATGTAATCTATACAAATATATTGCAGTTCCTTATCATTTTATAATTTATTTATAATCTAAATAAATAAACAAATAAATATTATATTTGTTGTATTATAATTGTACTGCACTACGCAGTAAGCTTTGTAAAATTAAAAAAAAAAAAAAATAGAGTAGATAACAGGCCCTTTTTGCAGCTTTCTATACAAATTACTTAATGTAGCCCATACATTGTTATGGTCATATCTTTTACCCATTCGCATTAGATACGGTATAAGTTAGAAAATTAAAGTTGACTATATTGCCACATCCTTTAAGGTAGCATATATACAATATGGCCGAATTACAAAAATTGATGGTGGCTCTACTTTTCCCAAGTGAAGGACTTTATTGTGCTTTACTTTGGAGTATTTTTTGATTAAGACCAACAATTTTCCACGCCCTTTCTGGCACTCTGCACATTTTTCCGCTAACACAAATGTGTAACGCATTGGAACACATTGAAAAGAACCAGGTGGACACTATCGTTTCAGGGTTTCTTAAGACGTTTAAGTAATGTCTGTCCGCCTTTCTGGCTTGCACGATAACACTTTGATATCTATGTCAATCCCTCCAAAATTTTGCTATTGGTAACTTTTCCGTATAACATTGAACATGGGCAAAATCATGTCCCTTCTGATAGCTTCCATAAAAAATGAAGCATTTGATAAAACCACTCTTGCAAGATAATTTGGAATCGCTACAAGGTATTGCATTTACATATTGTTTTCATCATAACTTGTAGAAGGCCTGCAAATGCGGCTGGTTGGCTTACTAGGTGGTTAGAGATTAAAAGCGGGCATATCATTATCAACTGATTGGTGGATTCGTTGAATTCTTTTCAAGTGCTTGATTTAAATTTCATTGCCTGTTGGTCTCGATGTTGGACTAAGACAACATCTGATTTTAAATCAAAGCTACGATTATAATATTTGTAAAAAAAAACATAAATTATTTTAAGCATAAACGTGACATACCGTGTTCCCATTCGCCTTTAAATTTTTAGGCTA
>JAHXMU010000434.1:537490-554590 GCA_019455685.1 Philornis downsi
CGTTACCGAGAAATTGAAGAATTAAATCGCCAACACTCATATGGCCCACCCTGTATTTTGCTCCTCTATATACCTATATATTTCTTCACTTTGGAGTACATACGATTACTATATTGTATGACTGTGTTTCCAATCATCAAATTTCCGTTTTCAATTTACCGTCGATAAAGCCTTTCTTTGATTTTCTATTAATTGAGTGTAAAAGTACAACTACTCTTACATCTTGAAATTTTTCTACAAAATTGTACCTATCGAGTGTAGATGTCCGTCAATAATGGTGCCCTGAAGAATATTGGTTTTCAACGTACGTTTAAATATTTTTCTCTGTGGGACGAAAACAATATGATGGAACAGGAAACCATTTGTGAGGATACTGATGTGAATGTGATAACGACAAACATCCACTGGAAAAGTTATTGACTGAAACTACGAAACTGCAAGCAATTGCAACCAGGAAACTGAGCCTGATTGAATTACATAGTTTGAAAGAGTGTGAGTTCTTTACTTTGTGGTAAAACCCTTTTAACAAAGTTGAAAAAATTCTAGTATGCCGTGAATTAGTTTCTTCATATGGCTTACAGCACGCTACAGTACAAAGTGGGATGAGTGTGCAGTTATGTGTGTAATATTGAGAAGCTGTTTAATGATGTGATTGTTTACACATAAATTGATTGAACCACTGCGACCTCCATATGTCTTCAGATGATAATGAAATTTGTGTCAATATTTTTGTTCGACTTAACTAATCACATTTTCTATGGACTTTAAAAATTAAATGTTAATTTGGCGCACCATAAAAAGTTCCTTCTGCAATTGCCCTCAATTAAGTTCGTTTGTAAACAAATACAACCGTACATTTCAGTAATTTTCAATAACTAAGCACGCAATTAAATAGTAAATTGATTGGTACTGAAATTGGCTCTGTCAGTACCAAAGCATGTTGCTTTTAGGTAACGGTAAACATTCTAAAATTTAAAAATTTAGAAAAATTTAAAATTTTCCAGAGGAGGATTTAATTCTTGTTGGAACCGATTTCATTCGCATTAAGCAGCTGCCGTTCGTATAATAAATAGGTGTAGTATACATATATAATAATAGTATTGAAAAACGTTGCAAAAAATTGCCAATATCTCTAAATGATGGTTCAGTCACTATTTCAACAGGTTTTCTCTTACTGTACCGACTTATAGATTTCGTGATCAAACAGATCGGCCTCTATCATGTTC
The DNA here is from genome assembly GCA_019455685.1 of Philornis downsi. Classification (NCBI taxonomy): domain Eukaryota; kingdom Metazoa; phylum Arthropoda; class Insecta; order Diptera; family Muscidae; genus Philornis; species Philornis downsi. The sequence continues at coordinate 538,717 of JAHXMU010000434.1, forward strand.
CCAATGAACACGCGTACTAACGGACGGACATTCCTAAATCGACATACATAGGTTTTTAAGACGATCAATAATATGTATAACTTTATGATGTATTGGTTGAGAGTGAGAATTTTTACCAAAAAATTTATATGATTCTCTTAAAATCTGAACCCTTTGCCCATGAAACCACAGAGGAAATGCAACTTGTAACTTTTTCTTAACTTTAAGCTCAAAAAGCCGCGAGTTAACATCGGCAGGTTGTGCTGGAAATTTGCTAATCGTAAAAAATTTGGTAATTTGTGTTTCTGTATGCCTCAACCGAAACAGAAAGGAGAAAGCTACGCCCTTTAATGAAAATTTAACAGGATATATTTAATATGTAACTACGTCTTTGCCTAAAAATATGTGGATAAATATCTTTTCGTATGAGAAAATGTACAACATAAGAATTTGAGTTAAGACCTGGGTATCTTCAGCGAAATTCGATGCAGAAAATTTTAAGACCGTTGATCCATAACCGTCTTTCTGTTTGGCTGGCTTGTACAGTAAACCTATTGCGAACATAATTTTCACAATTAGTGATTTGAGGTTGAAAATGGCCAAAATAGCTACAACCAACTTCTATGCAAAATTGTAGAATTGAGAACAAAACAATTAATTTGGAATTGGTGCAAAGTCCAAGGGGGTAAACAAAAGGAAGATATTTTATGTCATTTCTTTTATCTTGTTGTTATTGTAGTATTTTTTTTACAGTTTACGTGAAATATTATTGCTTTTCGAAAATATGTTTGCGAAATAATTCGAAATTCTAATTGCTCACCACTGGCAAAAAAAATATTTAAAAACATTTACGAGTATTCTAAATCGCACACTTCACAAACTGTAGAGATAATCGGACATGTACGCTTATTTTTTTTTTGGATTTTTTTAAGGATCAATGTATGCAGCAGTACAATAGCAAACCCGATGTACTGTACTTTGGACCACTACTCTGATTATACGAGTACATGGTTGAGGAGTCTCCGGACATAAGCTTCTCACTAATATCGGTTAAACCGCTACGAAGTATCATAATACTTTCCCGTTTTTTTTTCACTTACATTCATTTACTTCATTCATCGGTATTTTACTCGTTCAATTCGGCAGAGTCTTATATTTTGCACTAATCAATACCACCTGTGATAATTTCACCCAGCCATTGCAACCCCTATAAATTAGCTTTAGAGTCTAAAATACACTCGAAACAATAATTATTTGCTGTAATTTTTGAATTTACACGAATCCAGAAATATAACTGTTCGAGTTAACCACACCATTACTAATAACAACCACATAGTAAATTCGTTAAGACGTCATTTAGTAGTTAAATTTAATGTTGCTTAATATAACTGGCGACAGGGCGATAGTTAGCACCAAACCCATACAAAAGAGCTTGTTACCTATAATATTGATAAATGTTCTCGTCTAAACTGAATCTGCCTTAACGTTGTGTAGAGCATTAAGTAATTTGTGGATTTGGTGTAATTTCACCCACACTTTGTAACATCGTCTACATTAAAATCTAAAATAATAGTTCTGTCATACCTACTCACATTTCGAACACTTTCACTAAAACGAAATACTACATCTTCTGCAATTTTTAATTAATTTGTAGTAGCCCAGATTTTTATTCATTATATTGTTTTATAATTATCTACAATACCGGGGAAAATCGATCAAGTAACCAGGCCCCTTCTGGTACTTCCCATACAAACGAGCGATTTAACATGTATATTCTTACCTCAATACATCCCAATCGGTTGTACCAAATTCGACCAAATTTGCCATATATCACGCGTTTAGTAATCAAAGTTCCATCTCTTAGAGTACCACACAAACAAGTTGGCCTATTTGATAAAAATTAGTGGGCCTTCTACATTTTGCAAATGGATAACTTCAGAAATGTTAAAATTTTACTTGTTTATGGAGCTTTAATTCAGAGTATTTTTTGTTACAACACAAAAGGACGTTGGGTGAAGTTAAAAGTAAGTACTCGCCTTACTGAACATTTTGTACTAGTTTGCTTTGTAAGTTTACATAAAATAATTTGATGAATAACTTTCCGTAAAAGTGTTAGGTGAAGGTGTTTTAAATGATATTGTAAAATGTAAATGTAAATATATATATATACATTTATAATATTCTACTCTTTAATCGAGTGTATACAGAAAAAGATCAAGGAAAATATCCTAGATTCACAAGTCCAATTATGTCTGACAAAATATTAAGACTGGCCTAATTTCTGACTACCTATTTTCAATTCAAAACCGTGGCTTGAATTAACATGCCAAATTTTTGTTCGTATGGAATTCCAATAAAATGTGTTAATTGGATGGATAAACTATTTAATGGGATCTTTTATTGGTTTACCAAAAAATTTCTATGCACTGAAAAAAAGTATAATCAAAATCCAAATATGAGAAATTTAGGATATGTTTGAAAATTTAGAATATGAGGTTTAGGATTAAATTTAGGATATGTTTGAAAAAGAATCCAAAGTTCACCTCCCCCGTACAGTACTTCTCAATTTCCTTCTAATTTACTCATAAATTTGAATGCAGATTTTGATCACATAACGTATCTTGATTACCCGTTTCAACGCTTTAACGGACTTATACGCTTTAACGGTTCATATCTTCAAAACAGTGTTGCAAATTATTTTTTCCCATTTTTCGCCGTATCGACGAAAAATTGTTGAAAAAGTAAAAATTTTCCAATCTTTTGCAATACAATGATGTGAATGTTACCAATGGTAAGATAAATCATACAGAAAACGAAATAGAATCAGTTATAAAACCATACCATAAATATTTTCTGACCAAATAAGTTTCACCGATTTCAGGCGATTGAGTTGTGTCCTTCTGGTTGGCTGGCTTGCACGATAACTGTCGTAAATTTAAACAAACTTCCTGGAAATTTGAAACAGTGCAATATTTACTCAGATAATTAGGCCATATTCACCAGCTTCTTCCGGTACTTGCCATTGCTGAAATTGTTTTTTTTTTCTTTACAATTTCGTTCCAAACTCTGTCCACTACTTGCCGATATTTTCTTCTGATTTCTCCCAATTTGGTTACTTTACATTCCAACATTCATATTGTTTATTCCAATTGCGAAAATTCGGATAACCTTTCCACGTACAGGCAATTGTTGCACACGAGTTTTGAGTCTGATATCTCTAAAACGACTGACTGATTCGGCCTGTTTATTCGTACTCGTACATTTATATTTTTCATTCAATTGTAAGAAATTCAGTGAAATTTTGCTCTTCGTTGCAATGAGCTTGGCAAAGAAAATTCATCACGATCCACGCTCTTTCTAGTGATTGTATATAACACAGCAAGAATGCAACATCTATAAGGAATTGTTTAAAGAACCAAGTTCACTAAACTGTAACCTTCTGTCTGTCGGGATTGCTGTTAAACATGATACTTGTCGTACATTTTTATTGAACTTCTTTAAACCTGGCACAGCCTGTTAATTTGCCAAAATCTTAAATGAAGATTGTAAACATACCATGACGACCATCTTATTCGGATATCACTCATACCAGTTCGTCGATATTCAAATTTTGGAGTGAAATTTAAAAATGTAGTAATGTTTGGTAGCCTTTGATAAAATGGACCGATTAACAGTATCCCTTCTCGTACAACCTCCACAAATTTCCGATTTATTCGGACATATTGCCACGCCCCTTACAGTTAAGTTAATTTATAATTTTGCTTCATTTATTGCGTGTTAATTTAGGGCAATATTTGATTCACTATGTCCCTCCAAGAACTCTGCACACTTACAACAAAAAAAGAATTAGGTTGAAGGTTTGGTTCGGTATCAAATTCATATTGAAATTTCGCTGCTGATTCCTCTATATTTTTTGTTAGTCATATAAAACTATTAGTAAGTTATAATATTATTTTTTTTTGAACCTGTACCATGAAAAAGAAATACAATTCCTCAGGTGCCTTTAAATCGATAATTTGATCTTTAATATCGACTGTACGCTAATTTTTATAAGTTGGAAAAATAAAAAGATATTTAAATATTTTCGCTCGATTTTAGAAATTTTGTCACATTTGTATTTTTGTAGATTTTTTTTTTTTTTTTTTTTTTTGATATTAACGATTTAAATAAATTGGCGCTGGTTGGAGGAAAAAAAGAAACAAATTTGCATCCAATGAATGAGACAAGGGAGAGCTTCTCTCCTGCTGTGATTTTAAACGCATTCTATTTCTTAGACTCACACTACGGGACATACGGTTTAAAAACGATTCCGAACGTCAGTTTCGAGACGTCAGTTTATACCTAATGTCTTTTCACTGGGCGAATATTTCTTTACACCGTATGACGAGTAGATCTTTCTTCGAAATCGCGCGATTTTCTAATTGTGCCTATCTAATTTGCCTTTGGCTACAGCTGGAACAAACTTTGAGTACATCTTCTGAGATAGCCGAGACAAATTAGGCACCAGGGTGCGGGTATTTCATTAATGCTACATATTACTTCTTCCAATTTTCGACGCAAATCTATATCGTTACCTGTTGACTCATCCGAACCGATAACAAAAACTAGCATTGAAATTTCAGTCAGTTTGATTGATTTGATTTGATTTAGGTGACATATTTTTATAAATGTATAGCAAATACCAGAATGGCCGTGATTAGCTTATCCAGTCTCAATTCTAAACCAGAACGTTCGATGAAATTACAGCACGTAAAATTTCAGTACATTCGCGTTGATATTTTAAAAGTTGCGGTAAAAACCATCATGTTAGGCTTTGGGGAATTTGTATGGGAGGCACCAGGCCACTGACTAATAAACATAAGCTATGTTAAGCGCTAGAAAATAATATGACAGCAAATTATTATTTATATATGGCTGCTATTATACGATTCCGGCATATACCTATATAATACAATACAAATTATCTTGCATGCTATGAATAAGATATGGGGGAGCTTATGACATTCAGTGATCTTACACTCATTCTAGTTTAAGAGTCAACGGAACCTACAGTTTAATGATCAGACTAGGATTAAAGTTCTATGCAGGTACCATATATTTCAATGAGAAGCTGAGAACACATCACTGTTAACGTGACTTACAAACGAATATTGTTCGATCGTCTTAAAACGTCTAAAACGTTAATCGTTTTAAAATATTTCATATCTAGCCTATTTCATGTAATGTGCTATATTCTTTTCGTATCAAATGATATACAGCCCACCCCTATGGGTGAGGATATAAAGAAGTACAAAATAAAAATAGATCAAAAATTAATTCTCATTTTATCTTTCATGCAAACAGCGAAAAATTGTTATCAATTTGCAAGGAATGACAAGTTCTTCTACTAACAGAACAAATTAAAATTGTCATAGCTTACCCTATTGCTCACCAAAAGTCATAAAACTATGAAAGTGACACCATAATTAACACAGGCACTTTGTGACACTGACACTTCGCTAGATACTCTCTTAGCTTAGCAAATATTTAACGTTTACCAAGCCCGAGAGAGTCAGAGTGCAAAAATTGACGTACTAGAGGAGGTAGGTCGATAAAGACCATTTACAATCTTTTAAGAAGTTAAATAGAGAATAGTGGTCGTGTCTACCAGCCGGTCAGCCGGTCGTTCAATCGACTTAAAAGGTCTCGAATCACATTTGGTAAATACATAATTGGGACATTAGATACTTCCTTTTGGGTGTTACATTTTTGCCGTATTAAATGATATATACCTTCATTATTTTAAGTGACGGCATAGAAACTGTAGCAGTAAAATAAAACAGGTAGTGAAAATAAATTAAGTTTGCTTAAAGGCTACAAGTTATTTGCATAAAATTTTCATCGAAAACTCATATTTTAATATTCACTCAACTGGGACAACGTTCTGCTTATGAACAACCTAGCAGCAGAAGCTGAATATTTGATCGGTTAACAGGTACTATTTAATCAACTTGAAAATGCATTGTGGCATAGTGGGACCGTAGGTAGGGGACATTATGGGACAATGCCCTACCATAAATTTTAATGCACACATCCACTTTTGCGGATGATACAGCGTTTTTAAGTGTACATAAATACCCAGAAGTAGCATCACAACAACTTCAATCCCACGTTATTGACGTGGAAAATTGGCTGCTTAAGTGGAAAATAAATGTTAATGCTGCAAAGAGCGTTCACTTAACCTTTACGCTAAGACAGAAAAATTGTCCACCCATTACAATAAATGGAACAACAATCCCAGAGCAGGGCCAAGTACTTGGGAATTCATCTTGACCGACGTCTCAAGTGGGTTCACCATATTGCAGCTAAAGTTACACAGCTGAAAATTAAAACCACTCAGCTTAACTGGTTCATTGGGAAACACTCCTCGTTAGACTTAGAACTGAAAGTACTTTTATATAAAGCAGTTTTGAAACCAATATGGTCGTATGGTATCCAGCTATGGGGGTCCGCTTCTGCATCCAATATTGAAAAGCTAGAAAGAAGACAGTCAAAAGTTTTAAGAATGATTACGTGCGCTCCGGGGTATATAAGAAATAATAACATCCACAAAGACCTCAACATTCTCACCATCCGAGAAGAGATGAGAAAATCATGCATAAACTACATTGATAAAATTACTGATCATCCCAATCCACATGCGAGAGACCTGCTTTTGTTTGAGGGTCATAAGCGTCTCAAAAGATTGCAAACTCTAGATTTGGCTATATGAGTGTTTTTCGAACTAAAAGCTGAGTACTGCAGTGGCATTACCAACATTAATATTAAGATTTAAATACTTATTGTGAATGTCGAAAAGGCATTCAATAATTCCTTAATAAAGCTGAAAAAAAAATCTTCAAAATATCATCAACTAAGATAGTATGCTAAGTAAAAATATGTGAAGTTAAATGCGTAAATAACTAGCGAATATACCTATACAAAACAGCAAATACAAATGTGCTCTGTTGTGAATGAATCCTTGCGATAAATTTTGAGGTCTTTTCGAAAATATTGACTTTTCCAGGGCTCTGATCGGTAGAATTCTTCCAATTTCGCAACAATGTTAGACCGTAAAATGGTAACCCTAGAACCGGTGGTGTCGCTGGATTCGGGCTTACCAGAACAGAAATTCGGAGCCATGACTAATAAAATAAGTTAGTGGCAGAATCTGCGAAACAAAAAATGTAACGTCCTTTTCCAAGATACCACCGATCGCGCAGGATACGGACATTAAGTCCACAATTTAATTTTATTCAGGTACGATTGCTGACTGGGCGTATATGCAAAAAATTGGGTTTCGACTATATAAAAATTGATGAAGATAAGTGGACACATCTGGAAAACGGAGAGGTGGCGTCCATACCTGGAATACTGGAAGTAGTAGGGCGGTTCCTGGACTACTTCTAGCATTCGGACACCTACTCACTGTGCCCACTCATCCTCAACAGTTTTCAGCAATGTATAAAAATGTAGGTAGCTGCTGCCTTCAAATTAGGAGTTGAATTGAATTTCGGAAAATCACTTAATTTGTATGGGAGGTACCACAAGGTTTAGTTCCATATAGATCATTGATTATCCCTACCTTTGTTCTGTCAATTCATTTGGCTTTGCCAATTTTTTTAAGTTTGAACACAATTGACGGCAGTTATCCTGTTTACCAGACAGTCGGACTACGCTCATTTGGTTGAAAGATATTTAGTACTTTAAATGCTTCTTTCTGAATGTTAATTTTTCCCGTATAAAATATTATATACCGCCAATTCTTGGGGTTAAGGCGAAGTAATGTTTTTCACCTTTATTCCTTTGGGTGAAGGTATACAAATTTTGAACAAAAATAAGTTCCTTTTTTTGTTAACAAAAACAAGTATTGCCTAGCTTCATTTTTTACTCCGTATTTCCGAAGTTGCTCTTAAATGACACAAATTCTATATATAGTTTGTTAATACCTACCTGTTCTATTAAAATAAATAAAGTTAAGAATAAATGCGTACTTAAGCACTATGATGGTTTGTGCGATTGTAGTAGCTCAAAATTCAAAACACGACTCGTAAAACGAGATTGATTTTTCTAAAAAGTAGGTTATTTGAAAACTCTTGAGAAAGCTTTTCTGAGCAAAGCTAGTAAAAGTTGCACGTTAATATTCCATACGTGGAAATCGTATTACATAAATGTTTTAAGTAAATCAATGCTTCCCAATTTGTCTTTCAATTTCAATATGCCAACCAATATGCATGTCTAATTGATTACTTATAAATATTTCATTCGCATTTTTACCTTTACTGTGCTTCAGTACCAATAAAAAGGGCTGTATATATAAAATGTATAAGTTTTCGATTTCAACAAACACAACTGTTGTTTAGCTGTCGAACTCTGTTCTAGCTTTGTTATGTTTTTCCAAAGTGCTGCAAATACTTCGGTTGTGATATGCTTTGCTTTTGGCAGTCTATTTGAAAATGGAATTCATAGTAAGAGATGCAATTGAAGGTATCTTTTTTTCTGCAGTATGTAGCAAATTTAAATCTGGACACAAAAGAGTTCTAAAAGTTCCATAAAAAAATGTCATATCTCATTTCATGCTTAAATTTTTGTAGGTACGACATTATCAGCATTTCATATCCGTTTTATACACTAGTGAATCGTAACGATACTAATTTACAATGTGAATGTCCGAGAACAAATGAAAATGGCTCTGGAACAAAGAAGAGATTGACAATTTCATGTGAATCACAAAAGAACATATTTATGTTTTTTCCCACAATCGAAATATTTGTAGGAGGACATCTGACAGTCAGAGTTAGAAAAAATTTAATAGCAAATTCAATAATATAATACATTTTCACGTATAATATAGGATGCACATATAACTTTACGGTAGTTATTGAATCCTGAAAATGTGGGAATCCAGGGAATTTTGGGTTGCCTGGAGCGAAAGGTGGCTTTTGGTTTACAATTGTGTGAGCCGGAAATATTCCAAGGAAGCTTGTAATCTTTCTCACAAATTGTTCACCGAGGAAGGAAAAAATAAAGAATAAAAACACAAGGAATTAGAATTTGGAATGGACAATTTCTACTTCTTTATTTGAAATTGAACAATTTGCACGGAAGCTTACCAATGTGACTGAATAGTTAGAACTCACAGTAACAAGTAAGTTTTAGCTTTTGGGAATGACAAAGCGACTAAGAGAGTATATAAGACAGATTGTAGCCATCTTTGGAACATTCGGTAACACACACCAATCAAACTATTAAAGCTTGAGTTGATGTGTGATTTACGCTCTCAAGCCGTGGATGTTTGGCGGATTAACATTAGAGTAGCCAGGCGGATGCCAAACTAAAATGAACATGAAAGTTATCGGAAATATACATATTTTGGCATCAACATTCCGCCCGCCTTGCAGTGCCACTGCAATGAAAGAACAATAACTGATCTGTCTTATATATACTCTTGTAGAAAGGGAACTATGGAAATGAATGAAATTTCGAATTTACATTCCAACGGACAGATGCGAGAAGCGCATTAGGAAAATCATATTTTTGGAATGTATGGCTTGAATTATAATAGCTTAAATCTGGCTGAAAAAATTAAAATGTAAGTTAGTGTTTTGGTCTGAAAATAAGGAAACTGGTAGTGCATATATCAAGATTTAGTTAATTAATTCATATTTATTTCTAAAGAGTTCAGTGCGAAATGTATTAAAATTTATGTGGAGCATGAACCGTAATTCATCCACTCAAAAATAGTAGCCTGTGCAGCAGGCAGTCCCGGTCTGGTATACCGCCTTTCAGTGACGACCATGAGATAGGCATCTACACCAATGATGATATCTATAATGGCAGACTGGAGCTGGCTGTTTTTCAACAAGCGGATCGATAGACATTGGAGATATAGGACGTGAGTTAAGGCAAGCTTCTATTCTCGCCAGAACAGTGGAAAACTCCACGAACGTGAATTTTAAGGAGCCAGTGACCAGGCTCGTCCGCTGCAGTTTTTGATGTCAAAAGGACCAGCGAAGTCTAAGCATGTACGCGCAAATGAACGTAGAATGTCGTTCTCTCGGGAGGCAGAGCGGCCATGAGCAGCTTCTGACAACGCTTTTTATAGAAAAAAACACGACTTGCACTTGTTTATACTCGCCTTTATCAAATTTTTAACCTTCGGAATCCAATATTGCATGCGCACCATTCTCAGCACTAGCTGGTTCCCACCATGAATGGTGATTTGACGGATGAATTGGACCAAGAGTCTAGAGTATTGATATCCGTACGGCAGAATTATAGGATGTTTCTCACTGTATGCGAGACCCGGCGACGACTCGAGACGACCACAAGCGCGAAATATGCCGTCAGAATCTAGGTAAGGATTTAGATTCAAAAGCGAACTAGACGAAACTAAAGAATTCTTGGAAAATAGTACCTTGTATTCCTTCGGATAATAGGCCTTTTGACACATCCTAATTAATACGACTCTGGCCATAGACAGTTCAGAACTCAAACTGTCAAAGTGGATTCTTTGGAGAAGTTCGAACGGAATTTCGGATGTGTATGATAGAAGAATCGATACACGTATGCAACCACCCGAAGCGCCCTGTGAAATGAAGCAAATCGTTCAAGAATGTCCTCAAATTTTCGGAAATAGGAAAAATGAGTTTGTACTGAATTACGCTCCAAATCCGTCTCAGAAGTAGAAGAGGGATTGGAATTAGGCCAGCAACTCGTCGAATCTTGGAGCCAAGACGGCCCAGACCACCATAAATCCTTATCGGCAATATCCTGAGGAAGAAGTCCACGACTAGCAAGATCCGCAGGATTAGTCTCCGAAGGCACATGGAACCATTTGGAAGGGTCAGTAATTTGAACGATTTGTGAAACTCTGCTGGCAACGAAGGCCATCCAACAGCAAGGAGATTTAGAAAGCCAGGAGAGGACAATGGTAGAATATGTCCAGCAGAATGTGGAATACTTTGGAACATCCAATACTGGAAGTAAACTATCGATCATTTCTGCTAAAAGGACAGCACCACAAAGTTCTAACCTCGGAATGGACAATGGTTTCACAGGGTCAACCTTGGTCTTTGAATAGACCAGGTGGGTTGAAAAGGAAATACCTTTAGCTATTCGTATATATAAAACGGTTGCGTATGCTTTCTCCGAAGCATCACAGAAGCCGTGGAATTGGACATCGGCTAAGATATCCTTTGAATTTGCCGTCCACTTCCTCAAGGAAAAACCGGCTGATTGGAGAGCAGAATTTAGCTCATTCTTTGCTTTAATAGCCATCGGAATAGAACGAGCACTAGCCAGGGCATCATGCACATACATATAATTGCGAAAAATTTAGCTCGCAATCAGATGGCTGGCTTGCACATCATCAACTAGTTGGAGGAGAGTCCGAATAGTTAGGTACGGAGCACAGTTGACCCCAAAGGTCACTGTTTTCAGCTCGAAATCACGAATGTCTTCATTAATATCGTTTCGGAATAAATTTCTTTGAAACGGAGTGTGACCTGGATGTACAAGTATCTGCATATACATTTTTTGAATGTCGGCAATGAATACGAATCGGAAAAATCTTCATCTCAGGATTAGAAGAGTTAAGTCACTTTGCAGTACCGGACCAGTATGCAAAATGTCGTTGAGACTTAACCCATTGGAGGATGCAGAAGAAGCATTGAATACCACCCGAACCTTCGCAGTTGTGCTCTCCAGTTTGATAACTGCATGATGTGGTAAATAATAATGCAGAGGATTTTTACACAAACTTGGAGGCGAAACTTCGAACATATGCTTCAACTGGGCGTATTCTAGAACTACATTATCATACTCTCTTTTGAATTCAAGAGCTCGACGAAGTCGAGCTTCATTTCGAAGGAATTGTGCCATGGCACTTGCTCTGGATTGGCCAATATGCACACTTTTTCGATATCCTTCTTTGAACGGCAGAGCTACGACGTATCTACCATCTTCGTTCCTCTTCATGGTCGCGACGAACAAATCCTCACAGAACTTATCTAATGCCATTATGAAGTTCTTCCGTGGAAGATTCTCCACCTCCCAAAAGTGAGAAATCTCTCTATCTGAAGAGATTTCGCAGAAATTCGAAACGATGTTGGAGGTGGTAGAAGAGGGACGAAGTGAAACTGGGCCGGTCAAGATCCATCCGAAAATGGTTTCTTGGGTCATTAACGAACCACAGATCTCACGCTATACACCAGATAGCATAATAGAAGGTATGGAATCACCCCCAATAAGTATGTCTATCTTAGAACTTGTGTAAAAATGTGGATCTGCCAATTGAATTTGAGGAAGATCGGAAATGGAAGGCGCCAGAACTGTACGCGATGGAAGATTCCCTGACAAATGAGGAACAACCAATGCATTGACTGAAATCTCTAGATTCTCATCAAATCTAGAGCCAAGAACTGTAGCGTAAATTGAATTGTTCAGACCGGAAATACGAGCGCTCGTACGTTTGAATGGGGTTTCAGAACATTGAACAACCGTTCTGAAATGAAAGTCCCCTCAGAACTAGAATCGAGGAGTGCGCGGGCCTGATAAGTAACCCCCCAAATTGAATATTTTTACTAATGCTGTCCCTAGTAAAACACCCCGAGAATTTGTTGAAAAACAAGTTTGAACAACTCCAGCTCCTGGACTAGTGGACTGTATTGAATTGGAAGAAAATGGAGCGGAGTTAGGATTCAAACTAGAACTGATGATTGCGCTAGGTGACGGATTGGAAGAATTGTTGGAATTATTTGAGCCCTTATGCAGCAAAGTATTATGACGCTTGTTGCACCCAAAACAATTATTTTTGCTTGAACTATTCTTAACCGCATGGGATTTGGAAAAACGATTCAGTCAAGGTCCCTATTTTTTAATTTCCGAAAGTCGCTGATTGTGGTCCATGTTCAGAAATTTCGGACACTTGCGAATTATGTCCGACTCTTTCGGGCACAGTGGACATTTTGGAGAGGAAATCTTGTTATGGAACGAACTAATTTTCCTAGCTCCCTTGGAATGCGAATTTTTATCTGATTGATTCCATTGACGTCCATCGTTGGACTTAGGTAGACTTTGAATTTCCGAAACTGACTCTAAAGTTCGATGTCGATTTGTCAGGAAAGAATCAAAAGCTGACCATTTTGGAATTGAAGTTTTGTCAGCTAAACTTTGTTCCCACAGAGTTAATGTTGAATCCGGAAGGCGGTTGGAACACAAAAATACAAAAATGGGATCCCAACTTCCGATATCGATATCAAGTAACTCCAGAGCAGCCTTAATAGCCTTTCCGGATTCAGTTGAAATAGTCTTAAGGTTGAATAAAATCTTTAATTGCCCATTGACAAGGATTCTCTTGTTTTCAAATCGATTGCAAAGATTCTCCCAAGATTCTGGCAGCCTTGGTTGGTCAATGGACTTCTTTGAACTATGTCGCGTGCTTCACCTTGTGTCTTCTGAGTCAAGTGGAATAATTTCTCTACCGGACTAAGACGGGAATTCTTGATATACACGGCAGTGAACATATCCCGGAATGTGGGCCAAGACATGTAATCCCCATTAAAGACCTCGGTTTCGCACGGTGAAAGATGGAAAGAATAGCCGGAATATATATCGGGAGAATCAAATTGTTGCGAAAGACTGATAGAAGGGGGTGGAGTTTCCCTAAGAACTGATTGGTTCTTGAAATCCTCACAAAGCACAGAAATTTTAATTGAGCAAAAAAATTTAAATGTGGACAAAATTTAGAATAGTAGTTGGTGCACTTTTGAAATATAATTTTCAAAATAACGCACAAAAATAGAAAAGAATCAAAAACAAAAATAGTTTGCAAAAAGAAATACGGAGATGTATTCTCTTAGAATTATTTCCGCCTAAAAAATTAAGGCTTCGGTGAACAAACAACGAAAAGAAGAAAAAAACTAGAATGAAAATTTTCCAAAATTAAAGAAACACAAAAAAAAAAGTTTTTTTCAAATATGAAAAATAGCCAAATGTAAAAAAAAATATTAAAAATGAAAGTATTTTTTTTTTCTCAGAAAACAAAAAACAAAGAAAATCAAATTTTTGAAAATTTGGTGAAATTTAAGACAATATATTGATTAAAAGTTTTATAAGAGTTGAGAAAAATATTTACATTTGCACTGGAGTGTCACAAACAGTATGAATGCCGACCAGAATGGAGGGTAGGGTGAAGGGTTCATTAGCTTGGAAAATTGAAAACCTACGTCGGTTTGAATTTGCGAACAAAAAAAAAAGATAAATTAGAAAAGTAAATAAATTTACAAAAAAACACTAACAAACGACTTGCACCGAATGTAGGGTACGCTACAAGATATAGAGTGCATCGTTGAATGCCCAAAAGAACACTTCACCGATATTTCCGACAAACGAAAAAAAAAAATAATCAGTCGTAACAAACAAATTGAATAGCGACTCGAACGGGCTGTAGGGTACACTACCCAGAATCTCAAAAGATAACACAGGAGATAATAGGTACTCTTATATATGCGTCAGCGTCACTGAAAGAGACGCTCAACAACAAGCTGTACCGCGACGTCGACAGCCAACAGCGAGCAAAGCGGAATTACAAAAAACACCGTCGATGGACAAAACGAAGATCTCTTGATGGTTAGAGCAAATGTGCACGTGTATGTACATATGTATATGTATGTAAATTAGATCGTTAGAACGTGCATGTGGTGATGTGCAATGGCAATTGGAAATATATGGATGACAATGCTTTGTGTTTAGAACAATATTGTTGTGAGATCGTTTTGTCGCGGAGTGGCAGAGAAAACAAGAGAATTTGAATACGAACGTGCACGTAAATTTTATAACTGATCGTGGTGGAAGCGTTTTTAAAAAAATGTAAAACAAACGAAATGCCGTTTGGTCTCAACCGTGGATCTTTAACAACTCACTTTATTTCTGTTCTCTTTGATTATCGTTAACTTATTGTTAATATCCATTTCCGTTAATTTGGCTTAAAATACATTTTACAATTTTTGTTTACATATGCATAATGTTGACATCATTTCTTGATTCTTTCATATTACAGGGTGGGCCATATGAGTGTTGGCGACTTAATTCTTCAATTTCTCGGTAACGCGCGGCGCGGGGTGGCGGGGGGATATGTTGTTCGCTGCGCCGCTTCCTGGAAATTTAGTCGCCATGGAGCCGTACACGGGAGTGCAGCGTGCATTTTGTGTCCGAGCGTATTACGAAAACAATAAATCAGTGATTACTGCACGATGTTTGTATCGGCATGAACACGGTTTACACGATTTAAGTAAAGTTTCAAGCGCCAATGTGATACGAAAATGGATCAGAATGTTCGAAACAACCGGCTCAACAGTACCAATTACGGTTCGTGGTCGCCCAGTTTCTGCAAGATCAGCCGACATTGTGGAGCGTGTTCGTGTTTCAGTTCAGCGAAATCCGCAACAGTCAACACGTAAGAGAAGTCAGTCTTTGGATGTCAAAAGAACAACTTTACGACGAATTTTGAAACGTGATTTGCATTTGAAGGCTTATAAGATTCAGATAGTCCAAGAATTAAAACCCGATGATGCCAATAACCGACTTAACTTTGTCAATTTGATGCTAGAGCGGTTCAACAATTTCAACAACGTGATTTTTAGTGATGAGGCCAATTTTCACCTTAATGGCCATGTGAACAAGCAAAATTGTTGGTTCTGGTCCGAGACTAATCCCCGACGCTTGCATGAACGTCCACTTCACAGCCCTAAGCTTGTCGTGTGGGCTGGGATAACGTCAACCGGTATTATTGGACCATACTTTTTTGAGGACGAAAGAGGGCATGCGATGACGGTTAGAGCGAACAATTATTGCAACATGCTAGCAGACTTTTTGG